>SNQJ01S0118515.1:36505-64013 GCA_010110895.2 Picea sitchensis
CATAATCACATGAGTATGATAGGTGTCCTTTACATAGAAGCTAGGTGTCCTTATCCTAACAAACTAGAATAAATTAATTTCTAAAAACATTTATACTAGAAAATACTTAGACTATAGAACTTTAGGATTATGAGGCTAACACAGAGAGGATATGTTCCTAGCTGGCTAGGAGGATTAAGTTTCAGGAAAAACATCAACAAAAAAACTAAAGGGGACAACCTTCTTCTTCGAGAGGTAACCCTCAAATATTGTTGTGTTATTTTAAATTCAATTGTTGTGTTATTTTAAATTCAAGTTACGACATTTATTTGTATGCTATGCGACTACTTAAATAAAATTGATCAATTTTGTAATTATGCATGCAAAAAGAAAAGTCAAAGAAAATTTTACATTTTTCCTTGCAAACAAAAAATCAGAAATTAACCAGAAGTAGAAGTTCTCTACCATGTTTAAAGAAAATTATAAACTTACAAATTTTCTTTAGCTATTAAGACAAAAAACAAAGGCATTACACAAGATATGAAAGAGTAAATGTAATCAAAGAAGCTCATACATCTCTCATATTTGGTCATTTCGGGGTTGGTAAGACAGTTGCACAATTACACATGTGTTGTTATTAGCCTCGGATGAATAAGACAATTTCCAATTACATAAAAGGGTGTGTCATGCATGCCACAAGTAAACCTAGAAACATAAATCTAGGGTTATATACACCACTTTTGGTACCTTCACAACCATGGGAAAGTATCTCCATGGAATTTGTAGGGGGTTTGTCGATGTCTAGGATAGGTCATGATTATCTATATGCCGTGGTGGATAGATTCAATAAGATTTTTATTATAATGCCATGGAAGAAACAAGTCACAATTGAAAAAACAAAAAAAATGTTCTTCGCTAATGTATGGGTGTTACACATCAAAATTACTCATTACGATGATGGCCTAGTGTCATCATTACCAATGTCTCAAGTGTCGCATTTTGGCCGCAAGTGTCGCAAATATCATACTGTCATCTTGCCTATGTCGTGTCTCATAAAATTTTATCAAGAACACTTAAAAGACAGCTCAAAATATTGGGTTTGAAGAGGAGAAATCATTTGACAAAGAGTACAAGTCTTTTGCAATGGAAAAAACCACTCAAAAATCAATTTTGGAAGGCAACGCTCCCCTATACACTGTTAGGGAGTGCCAGTGCTCTGTACCCTCTTTTGGGGGAGCGTTCCAATGCTCTGTGCCCCTTTCTAAGGGAGCGCTGACCCTTTTTGAGTGAATTTTGGATTGTTGAGGAAAATCAGGGGTGAATCCCCCTCATCTTTGGAGTTGGTTGGATTCATATCTAAGTTCAAGGCTCAATCTTAGGGAAGATCCACAACTGAAGAAGAAGGATCCTCAACCTATCCCAAGAATATCTTAAGTGGTTAGGCCTCTCCAAGCTTATATAAGGAGGCCTATTCATGGTGAAAAGAAGAGACATTGAAGGCATCAACCTTATGATCTCATAAGGGAGATTTATCATTGAAGCATCATCATTTTGTGTGGATTATTTGAGAAAAGGGTTGGACAAGGAGAGTTGGGAGAGGTTGTTGCACCCTCATCAAAGGTCTGTAAGTATTCTCTATTGTTCTCATTAATATACATATATTCTTGGCCTGTTTCTTTCAAGGTTGTGTTTATTCTACATGAAATTGTCTCTATTAGATAGATCTGGTTTCAAGCTAATCTTAGTAGAATAGGAAGCTTGTTCTGTCTTTGTTTGTTTTGCAGGACTTATCGAGGAGCTTGGGGATCAAATCTCAACTCAGACTGTGTGAGGATGAACATCGTTAAAAAGCTACACCCTTCTTCCTCTTCTCTATACATTAGTTTAGCTAGGTTTAAAAGGATGTCAGTGACCAACGTTAGCACCCTTTCTATCTTGGTCTTAGGAGTCTAGAGCCCAAGAGGGAATCCACTTGTCCGCAGGGGGATTCTCCTGTAACAAAAACTGGTGACTCCACTGGGGAAATCGAAGCTTTCAGTTTTGGTTTCCTTCCTAGATCTTGTTTTAGCCTTTGCTCATTTTTGATCTTATTCATACCGTGTCTCTGATTCTTAGATGTCTTGATTGGCTCTTTACTTCATCCTATACACTTTGAATTTCTAAGTTTGCTTGACTTTTTGGATTTCTGGGCTTTTTTTTGAATTTTGAGAAGCTAGCACTCCCCTGCCTCTGCTACTAGAGCATTGGCGCTTCCTGCCAGGCTTCCACAAGGCGTTGCAGCATTCTGGTGCCCTTGACACAAAAGAGTTGCTCTTTTTTCTGTTAGAAATGTTATAGGGAATTAACCCCTGAGTCCATTTTTGTTGTTTTCATTTGCTTAGAGTTCTTACAACCTCAGTGTATCTTTGTTTTGGCCTTCAACACTTTGTTTTCTGAGAATTGATTACCTTTTGTTTGGATTTTTTGACATTTTTTCCTTACTTTGAGTCACTCTTCTCCTTTAAAAACTTGGAATCAAATTACTGTTTTCTTCTCATTTATCTGACTGAATGAAAGCTATGGTAAGGAAAATCAGAGATCTATGAACCATTCCATTTGATCTTTGAGGTCAGTTTTCCAACATTTCTCTTTTGTTTGAGATTTTTGGTTCTTTTTTGCAAATTTGGTTTTCCTTTTTTTTCTTTCTTGTTTAATCACAACGAGAGTGTGTTTTTATTTGTGTGAAGTTTGCTTCTGATTGTCTAAATCTCATTGATCTTAAATTCTGATTGAAATAGGAAGCTTTACATTAGATTGATTATCATTCACACATAAACAAAAGGATATATTTTTCTGATTGGTTTTTGGATCTTAGAACAATTCTATGAAAATTTTAGCATTATATTGATTTGATTGAGAAACAATTGCATGAGGATATTGCATCTTAGTGTTTGACAGTGAAAAGAACATTTTTCTTGTTCCCTTAAATAGACATTCATTGAAAGAAAAGACTGTTTATCATATCTTATGCATTTTTTGGGAATTGAGTCATCATACCATCAAGTTTCACTTTCATACACCCCTGAGTAAAGAACAACTGCAAAGTTAATGCTAATTAAAATTGATCTAGAACTTTTTGTTTTTAGAATCTTCCATCAACATTAGACTAGGATTAGCGCTTTGGATTAATCTGTGAGTACAACTCTCCAAAGTATTCAAAACAAACACTAGCATCTTGTGATAGGTAGAGCAAATCCAATTGTCATATAGGCTTTCTGGGATCCCCCTCTCACATAGGGGTTACGCATGAGGTCGCGTTCGAGAGAGTTATAGAGATTATCCCTCCGTGTTTCAGCCATTCATAGTAGTCAGATCATATATTGGGGGTTCTTCTTGAGGTTCAACTGTTTTCATTTGGTCTCGGTGCTTCATGAATTCTGAATCTGTTCGGGGTCCTATGGAGTTCTACCGGTCCACTTGTCCTCAGTTCTCTCGAAGGATTTCAAACTTGTTATCTTGCCCATACGTTTAGACTAGAATGTCGACTGTACCCGCCCAGGGGGCTGACTACGAGTTGGTTTCCTTAGTAGCCATAATATTTAGGTTCTTACATGTTGGCCCTTGACCAAGTTTTGAAGAATACTTGGTCATATTTGACCACTTTTGTGACTGCAACAACTTGCCAAGGAAGGAGCACAACGCGAAGCAGAAAGTAAGGAAGCAAGACCTATTTTTGGGTCCATTTTAGGGTTTTGGGTTGATGTAACAGGAAAGGGATGTCGGCCCATGGGTTTACCCACATTTAGGCCCATTTTGTAATCTATAAATAGGAAATGTAAATAGAGGAAGGATGATAGTAAGGTAATACATCTATGTGATGTATAACTGAAAGATTAGTGCTAGTAACTGGATTTGTGTGATCAGATGTATCTTAGAGTTTTTTATGCATGAGATCGGAAAGCTAAGTGCAAGTTGTTGTAGTCTTGTGTTGAAGAGCAAGGAAGAAGGATCTAGCGAGCTGCGCAAATCTTTTGTCCTATGCAAAGTAAGGGTCATTGAAGCTCTGTGCTGTAACTGCTTGACCAAAATAATGTAAAGAAGACTTTGTGGACGTAGCCCCAAGTTGGGGGTGAACCACGGTAATTGTGTGTATGGTGCTTTGTGCTTCACTCTACTGTGTTTATCTCTTTCTTGGCTAAGTGCCTGATGTGATTAAGTAGATATAGTTATGCTCTGTGTTGATGATATGTGAATAAACATTAGATCTGATATATAAGATTCTCAGTGCTTGATCTATTGAATCTAACCTATGTTTCTGTGGCTAAGTACTAAATCATCTTTAGTATAAGTATTCACTGCGATGTTCTGTGCTTTCGGCGAAGTGTATTAATGAATGTATGTTAAGGAATAACTGATGCTAAGTGTGTTGTAAGAAAGATAATCACAGATCTGTTTCCTAGCTAAGGTTGCAGACATCTAAGTCCTGCAACCACCCCTGCCTCTACCTTGGGTGAGACTACATCTGCTTCACAGGTGTTGCCGAAAGGGCTGGTAGTTAGGGCTTTGTTGATGCGCTCTTGAGCATTGAACCCTGGGTCTTCCCCTGTGCCAACAAATAGTTCTGTTGTCGAGACAGGAACTGTGATTGCTAGGAACAAAAGAAGAAAAATCTTTGTGGGAACTAAGCTTTGTGCGTAGATCTATTGCCCTAGTGCACAATGTTCTGTTTGACCTATGAAGCTTTGTGCCAAGAAATAAAGTTAAGATCTAAAGAAAGAAAGGTTAGATCTGAAGAAAGAGAGGTCAGATCTGAAGGAAAGAGGTCAGATCTGAAGAAAATAACTCAGATCTGCAAAGAAAGAGGTCAGATCTGCAAGAAAAAGGTAAGATCTATAAGCTTCGTGCTCTGATAAAGGTAATAATAGTTACTTTTTTTAGATTTGAAAGCTTTGTGCTCTATAGAAGTAATATAAGTGGAATTTTTTGTTTCTAAAGCTTGGATTTAGGTATGTTTGATAAATTTTGTCCTAGCTTCAAAACTAGGGCATTAATAGATAAAATAAAGTTTGATATGAATAGATCTGATAAGTATAGTGATAGATATGTTATACCTATGCATCGAAAGAATGTTTGGACTAACAAGTGGATGCAGGATCCTAGAAAGAGTTTTTTGCAGGCTAGTTACCATGATCCTGGTGCGCAGTACCGAAGGAGTTGGGGAACATATAAACGAAAGAGAGGATTAACCCTCTGTTATAGTTGCAAAAGACCAGGACATCTTGCTAAGGAATGCCCTGGGAGAAGACCTAGTTTCCTCTGTTGTAAGGCTATGGAACATGAAGTATTGGATTTCCCTAGAATGATTTCTAGGCTTGAGAAGATGAATATGGAGCAAGCAAACCCTGAAGGAGATCAAGAGACCAAAATTATAGCAGAAACCCATAAAGAATAAAAAAAGATATTACTACAGATGAAAGATACCTTGAATGGCCACCGACATGTTAGGATATCAGAGATCTTCAAAGGAAAGGAGAAAATCAAAGCAAGAATAGGGGACTTTGACATTGGTTGTACTCTTGATGAAGAAACACAAGTGAACATTATTCTAGAAAGAACTTGGGAAACTATAGGAAATCCTGCCATGATCCCCTCCCTAGGAGGAACCAGTTTCTTCAGAGGAAAGCTAGTAAACCTATGTGGAAGGCTCACCCGGATACCTATGACTATCAATGGAACTTCGACAGAGGAAGACTTTGAGATCATTAAATTTGTTGAAAGCAATGCCCCGTTTACAATGCTCATAGGAAAACCTTGGATTGATAGAGAACAAGCCAGACGAAAAGAAGAAGAAAAAGTTTTGGAACAGAAGAAGCAAGAGTTAAAAGACTTTATGACCAGAAGGATCGCACACTTGATTGAAGAACAGAAGAGAAGATCACAGATATTCAATATTAGCAACCTCTATGTAGAAGCTAAGAAAACAATTGAGGATCCATAGAAGATCGAGTTACCTATTTTTGATACAGAAGAAGTATTATCAAGGAACCCTAGGAAAGACTTTCAACAACACGAAGTAACTAAGACCAGAGAAGATAAACATCAGAATGGTAAAAGAATTACTGAGACGAATCTCACTGGGAAGAAGGCTAGGAAGTTAAGAAAGAAAAGGGCTAATACTGTAAGGTTACAAGAGGTTCTAGAGGACACTTCACATCAAGAAGAATTGTAGAATTAGAGCTTCGTTGAGATATCAGAACAACGACATAGAGTACTTCGCCATAACGAAGAAATATATCCATTGGAACTGATATACATGTTCGACTGCCGCTCCGAATGGATCGAAAAACAGTTATGGGTTACCACTAGACCATTGTATACCACCAGAACAAATAGAACAGAGTTAATGAAGGCCCCATGTCCGTTGCAAGAAGACCATTACTGAGATTGCCTACTTAACCCATCATGCCACACACCGAGAATACTTTTTCTAACTGAGAATTTGAGCACAAACCCTGATATTTACTTACCCTGAGATCATTGCCTTACTATTCACTATAGTCTTTGAATTCCTTTTGCACCTGAGCCAGCTAACCCAAGTTTGTATGTTGGACGAGCTCAACGTTGCTGAGAAAATTGTTGAAGAAGTTCTAATTGATTTAATGATTGAGAGAGTCATGTCAAAAACCGGAATGTCTATAGGTGTAAAGGCATCGTCCTTGGGTGCACTGCCAGCTTCCCCCTCCACTGCTCGAGAAGGACCATCCCGACCGCCTTCGAAAAGATGATCTAAGCTCGAAAATGACTTCGCCACTATGAAGATGATCCCAAGCATCTTGCCTAAATATATCCCACCACTAAGCAGACCAGTGAATCGAGACACTATACCCAGAGACTTCGACTATGCTGTAGTCACTGTGTACCTCCCGATAGGGGTGCGCGTAGTTCATGCTGACCAAGAGAAGCTCATCGCGTTGAAATTTAGTGATTTTAACCTTGGAGATCGCAAGGTATACAATATTCTAGCCCCGCACAAGTACTTGACTATTACAAAAGGAAATAACACCAAGATTGTACTATAGCAATGGACCCATAATCTTGCACAATCAACCCTCCTCAACATAATGAAGATTCCACATTTCGGGAGGCATCAACAAGTAAATGCATGTGTTAGACTGTTGCTATCTTGCTACCATGGAGGATACCTATGGTTGGACCACGACATCACTGTGGATCCGATTCTAATAAATCGGATCACTAGGCTAAGCATGCAGGCCCCTGACCCGTAGGAATTTTACCCTGGAAAGACCACAGATCGTGCCCTTGCTCAATGAATAAAAGACACATATGGTGATCTGGAGAAAGGCACGCGAGGTTACAAGGTAGCCTCCATTGAGAATGCATCAATGCGCTTTGGTTGCTAGTTGATCGCATGAAAGTTAGTCCAAAAAAACATACCTACACAGGTGACCAGATTTGTAGTTGACCTCGCAGGGAAGTGTGTAGAGGGACTACAAATGAACTGGGCAAAATACCTTATAAATCAGCTAGAGATTGACTGTCGACAAGTGCAGGACCAAGGGTATGAGTTCCACTTTAGATGGTTGTTCATACTCATCACTTTCATCACGTGGGAACTACCCGATGGAGCCGTGTTTCCAGAGTTTGAACCCTTTGAACCATTGGCCGCAAAGTTCTGTATGCTATGGTACTCCAGTGACATGAACAAACAATGGCAGTCCAATGCTATCTTCCATGCTTACTACACTCAGTTGAAGAATTCCATTCAGTATACACCGCGCATCACACCCAACACACTTCATAGGTTTAGACCTTTGATGAAATTCAATGTAGATCATCACTTCACCTACATCACAACATGCACAGATGAGCACAAAAAACAACTCCAGTCATATTACAAGTTGATAGAAGATGACTTGGAGGAGATTACCAAGGAATGGTCGGCAGACCTCCTTGTTGCAGTCGACCTCGCAGAGATGTCCAACGTAGATAGCCCTGAAGCTATGGTGGATACACTAGGACCGCGCAAGACTAAGAAGGATGTGGAAGTTCAAGATATCCACATTACATCCACGAAGAATGCTTCACTCTCACCTGTGAAGGGAGGTGATGATGAAGAACTAGGGGGTACAGAAGTTGAACAGAGCAAAGGCGAGGTTATTACGCTTAGGGACAAGGAAGATCCCTCCAAGAAGAGGAAGATTACCCCACCAAAGCCCTCATCTCGAAAGAAAGCTAAGGCCACCCGAACCATGCTTAAAACTACCCTTACCCCAGATGATTTCGACTTCTTAATTGCCGCACTGAATGATGTTTCACTAGAGCTCGCAGAAAAGCATGAAGCAAATCAAGAGGAGCTATTCTGCCAGATCACGGGTGAATTCAAAGAAGTGCAGTAGGCACTCTAGTCTAGACAAGCAGTTCCTATGGCGCCCTTAACAATGGAAATATTAGGAACATGCGATGAGCCCACACAGTTACGCATATCACTGAGAAAGTCGAAGCTCGCCTTCAACGAGCTCAATAAGACATAGCACAAGCCACCCAGGCTTTGGCGCAAGAAAAAAGTGCACATGAAGAACAACAGAGGAAGGAAGAACATGAGCAACTTTCCTTACAAGCGAAGTGGGAGGAGGAAAAATCACAGTTACAGCAGAGAAAGCACCAGTTGCTAGCAGAGTAACTTGAATTACAGGAATGAGTTCACAAAGCACCGCGCTCTGTGACGATCATAGAAGTAAAGATGGAAGATCGTCTTCCACAACAGGTGACCCAACTGGAAGAAGTAATCCAACAACTTCAACAACGCATCACGGATCTGAAGCTCCGCACCATGCCTAAGACACCCCAAGAGATAAGAGATCTAAGAGAGGCCACTGCTCAAAGCGCATTCGACTGATTAAAAACTTTGGCTTCAGAATGTAGGCAACTAAGCACCAGAAGCGCCCAGACTTATGAAACCCTCACTGATAATCCAAAATTGTAGACATTAGAGGCACAACTCCACGAAGCAAAGCAACATGCAGATGTGCTACAAGAGAAACTGAAGTCTGTGACCCCAGTCGAAAGAATGAAGAGGTTCACAGAACAACATACAACCCAACAACAAGTACACACACTGGAAAGTAAAGTAATGGAACTCTCTCAAAGACTGCAACCATTCCAAGAGAAGGCATGCCAACTGTTCGCCGAACTTGAAAGCCAGGGAGATGAACTCGAATATGGTATCATCACTGTAGAACAATGCCTGGAAGGACCGCTCAATGACACAATAATCCAGGAATTTACTGAACAAGAGGTTGCTGCACTGCAGTAGGTCAAAGTAGCTCGAGCCAATCTCGAGGTGTTCAAAGAGGAATTGGTCAGACCCGAGTGACTCGGGATGAGTCATAGGTGAGTGTTGGGGGCTTGTTGGCCCTTGACCAAGTTTTGAAGAATACTTGGTCATATTTGACCACTTTTAGGACTGTGACAACTTGCCAAGGAAGGAGCGCAACGCGAAGTGGAAAGTAAGGAAGAAAGACCTATTTTTGGGTCCATTTTAGGGTTTTGGGTTGATGTAATAGGAAAGAGATGTTGTCCCGTGGGTTTACCCACATTTAGGCCCATTTTATAATCTATAAATAGGCAATGTAAATAGAGGAAGGATGATAGTAAGGTAATACATCTATGTGATGTATAACTAAAAGGTTAGTGCTAGTAATTGGATCTGTGTGATTGGATGTATCTTAGAGTTCTCTGTGCATGAGATAGGAAAGCTAAGTGCAATTTGTTGTAGTCTTGTGCTGAAGAGCAAGGAAGAAGGATCTAGCGAGTTGCACAAATCTTCTGTCCTGTGCGAAGTACGGGTCATTGAAGTTCTGTGCTGTAACTGCTTGACCAAAATAATATAAAGAAGACTTTGTGGACGTAGCCCCAGGGTGGGGGTGAACCATGATAACTGTGTGTATGGTGCTTTGTGCTTCACTCTATTGTGTTTATCTCTTTATTGGCTAAGTTCTTGATGTGATTAAGTAGATCTAGTTATGCTCTGTGTTGATGATATGTGAATAAATGTTAGATTTGATATATAAGATGCTTAGTGCTTGATCTGTTGAATCTAACCTATGTTTCTGTGGCTAAGTACTGAATCATATTTAGTATAATTATTCACTGTGATGTTCTATGCTTTCGACGAAGTGTATTAATGAATGTATGTTAAGGAATAACTGATGCTAAGCGCATTGTAAGAAAGATAATCACAGATTTGTGTCCTAGCTAAGGTTGCAGACATCTGAGTCCTGCAACCACCCTTGCCTCTACCTCGGGTGAGACTGCATATGCTTCACAGGTGTTGCCGAAAGGGCTAGTAGTTAGGAATTTGTTGGTGCGCTCTTGAGCGTTGAACCCTGTGTCTACCCCTGTGCCAAAATTACACAAGGTGACGGTGAAGGTAAGTCTCACTGTACCTAGAATAGACGTTGGTCAAACTTAATCGGGCTCCTTGGAGGGTAAATCCACAATTACTGCGTGGAATATTGCACCAAGGCATAAGTCCATTAAGCATGTTGCCATCATAACTGTTCCACCCGCTCATGTCCTAGCCCCTTCTTGACTTGATCATGCAACGTTGGATTTCATCACCAACTAGTACGGTCATCGAGAGAAGGTTTTGTTTGCTTGGTTTGATTCCTAGATTTTTAGCATGTGTTGTTCCTTTTCATTAGTTGGCCATATATTTTTTGCGTAAATTATTTGGTTCGGGCAATATTGACCCTCCACATCGTTCACACAGAATGCAAGGGATACCCTCAGAAGATATGGAGGGTTATCAACCTTTTCCTACTGATCCACCAGAGGGATTTCCTTAATAGAGTGAGGTCCAATACACCACCACTTCACAAGTGGAAAGGAGTGACTCTTTAGAGCATTTCCGAATTTTCGATTCTCTAGAGTCTTTCTGACTTCCTCACGGTTATGAGAGACATATTCTCTGACTAAATTCATCCAGAGAACTTGTTGTTGACACTTCTAGAATACCAATCGGACCACCCACAGGCCCTGAAGGTGAGAATACCTTTTGGACTACTGACATATTTAGAAACCCACCTCTCATGGTGGAGGATCTTTTCGACTCAGAGGCAGGTGATGATATACCTGTCATATCCCAATTACCTGAAATGTCTGCTACATACACGGTACCCTTAGATCACTTTTTTGCTACACCCAGTAGTTTCACCATCATGTCAAACACACAGTCAGTTGGTCCTCATTCAACCATTTCTCTCCAGATGGACCATTCCACTATGGTCCCACATGTTGCTATAATCCCCACCAGAAATGTGACACCATCCTAGGCTTTGATTGGAAAACCACTTAGAACAAATCCGTCAGTTCCACTTGGGCACATATCTTTGAATCCTTCCATTATCAACACTATCCAGGTTCCACTCGGAGGTTCTATCCCTACACCTTTGTTTGGAGGAGCTGGTCTTGGTGGCTCTAATCTATTTGGAGTCTTTGATCATTCATTCACTTTTGGTGTCCAGATCCCTTTGGGCACTCAACCTCCCACTGGGGGACAACCTCCATTTGGGGGGAAACCACCATTTGGGGGGCAACCTATATTTTGGGGGAAACCTCCATTTGGTGGTCAAACTCAAATCAAGACACAACCTCCGCTTGGGGGAAAAAATATGACTGGAGTCCATAACCCATTGTATGGACATAATGTGACACCAAATCCTTGGCATGTTCATTTTCTAGGAAATTCGCTATTCCTTGGGGGGAAACATCCTCAAGGACAACAACAACCTTATCCTCCTTATGGAAAAAATGTTTATCTCCCTTATGGGCAAACCCATCAACCGACTTATAATCCTCAGAACCCATCAGGTTATCCTCCATATGCACATGTTTCTCAACCATCATCGAATCCTGTTTATTTTGGTCAACAACAACCATATGTAGGAGGACCTACTCGATACAATTATCCGCCTAACCCAGTTTACAGTCCTACTGGTGTCCCTATTCCACACCAGTATCATCCTCAAGTTAACCGAAGACTACCATTTCTTGTGACTCTGGATCTCCCAGACTTGTCTTGGTTGACCAATGATCCTTTATTGGATTATCTCTTTTGGCCAGTGATCCTTGCTAAATTACCTTCCAATATTCAAAAATTTGACGATAAAACCTAGTGAAGACCCGAACAATCATGTGATGAATTTCCATTTATGGTGTTCATCGAGCTCCTTAATGGATGATTCTATACATTTACATATTTTTTAGCGAACACTTACGGGCTCAACAACCAAGTGGTATATCGAACTTCCACATGGTTCTTTCCAAGATTTAAACTCCCTTTCAATATCCTTTCTCATGCACTTTCAACTACCCATTCGATACGAGACGGGTACCAAATGACCTCCCTTCGTCAGATTAACTTTGTGCATATCTCTGTTCATATTCATGAGTGGAGACAATGATGAAGGTTGATCAAAGAAATCATTCCTGACCAATTATTGGCAGAATGGTTTACTAAATCATTGTTACCCCCGATTGCTCGTGATGTCGCCATGGGTGGTGTAGTCAACGAGGAAGAGGCCATTGCTTGGGCTCAGTACTTAGGTTTGGTTTATTCACAATCTGGTACTTTGTACGAGTTGATCCCAAATGCTACCCGTGCAACTACCGATCCATCTAAACCATCATCCACGTCACATGCAGATGGAGTTATCGGCTCTGTCAAAACCCAATATCCTTCCCAATTGACTGGAATGACAAATTGATCTGCTCCGACATCCACTCCCAGTTCGACCACACTCTCCTCTACCTCCCCCCAAACTCAAATCTCTAAGGTGAATGCAATTCAATTTTCCCCTTCACAACAATCCAGAGGTAATAAGAAGACGAAAAATAAACCAAAGAAGAATAATAACAATGAACAACCCAAAACTCAAAATCCACCACCTGCTACCGAAAATAAACCATAGTGGAAGCTGAAATTCCCATGTCTTATTTGTGGTGACGATCACTACACTCGAGACTGTCCACATCACGATGAAGTGACAAAACTTTTTAAGGGGAATTCCCAACCCGCCATGCTTACTCAGCCTTTTCCTCAGAAACAATCTATGGTTGCTCAAACCCCCTCTCTAGGGGGCAGTTCCAGCCACCCTTCTCATGATGAAGCCTCGGAAAGTGCCCATATTTATCTTTTTAATGAGATTGATTTAACCACCCCCTCTATGACCTACGACACGCTAGTTAAACCTGAAAAAGGAAATGTCACTAATGGTACTTTACTGGATCCATCACCATCCTCCATTAGTCCTCCATCTGTTAGTCCTCTGTCTGGATCACTTCAAATTGAGAAACCTACGTTCGACTCTATCTTACGCCCTCCTAAGAGAACTATCCGTAAATCTACCTTTAATCCTAGTTCACATGCTGCCCATAACTACAACATTGTTGAATATTTGGCTCAAGCACCATGCGCTATATCTATGTTAGAAGTTCTACAACATTGCCCCAGTCAATGCAGAATGCTCTTGGCTGCTATTGGTGCTTTTGATCCTGAGTCATCCAACAATATCATGTTTAACTTGGACAATTTTACATCTCGACTCTCCCACCAACTTGCTTTCCAAATTGATGTTGTTGTTCACAATCAACAAATTCACTGCACTATCTTGGATGAGGGAGACTTACTTGTGTTATGTCTTTAGCATGTTGGAAAGGTTTAAAATCACCCTCACTTAACAAATCCCCAACGATGTTATGGATGAGGTTTTCATCCTCACGGTCTTTTGTAGTCCCTTTCTATCTAGTTGGGTGGAAAAACCGTCACTGTTGACGTCAAGGTGGTCGATGCTCCCCTCGATTACAACTTATTACTCAAAAGAAGTTGGTTTTATGCTATGAATGCCATTGCTTCGTCGGTATTTCGATGTGTACAATTTCCTCATCAGGGAAAAATTGTTACTATTGATCAGTTAGATTTCTGTACACTCGAAGCTCCTCCTGCTACCATCAATATTCCTTTCTTGGGATATCACAAGATCACATATGAAAGTGTTGGTGTGGGATTGCTAAAATATTCTACCCTTATGGGTACCTTCCCTACACCACTCCCTCCTACCATGCATCATGTTGCCACAGTCAATATGATTTCAACTACGACTTATCAGTCTTTGGAATCATCTGATCCCTGGATTGTACCTAGTCCTCTAGAGTTTGATGCACTAGGTGGCACCATGCCACTTAGTCCAACTGAGGCTTCATACATTTCTATTCAATCAGCCTCTCCCTCCTTGAATGACCAACATCTCTTGGCACTTGACACCTACTCGATGCCATCTTGGTTAAATTCCTTGACGTCTGCCTTTGAATACATTTCTCAAATCTTTCCGTCCGACGAATCTATTATGGAAATGCTTAGCATTGACGACGTACCTTGGGATGATAACCATCATCAATCCTCTTTTCTTATACCTCTTGAAGAAATACAGGAATATATACACTCTATCTCCCCCCCCGATGTTGTTGACTTTCCACAATCACCCATACTTACACAAGATACTATTTTTGAGGGGAATTTAGGCAACATTACCTCTACGGTCGTTATTGACATTTCGATCAAGGAAGGTGTCATGTAAAATATTAATCTCGATGTTAATTGTTCGCCCGATGAAGTGGTTTCTTATACTGCTTTATTTAAATAATTCCGCGATGTCTTCACTTGGAGCTACGAGGAAATGCTAGGGATCGATCCTTTGATCGTTGTGCATGAGATCAAAACTTACCCAGGTGTAAAACCTATTCGACATAAACTCCTCCTGGTCCATCCTAAGAAGACCACGACTATTGAGGCAGAAGTTGAGAAATTATTGAAATATGGCTTCATCTATCCTGTCCCTTTGATGGAATGGGTTTCGAATATTGTTCCAGTCACTAAGAAGCAAGGGACCATTCATGTCTACGTTGATTATAGGGACCTCAACAAGGCTTGTCTGAAAGACAATTACCCTATTCCCTTCATCGACCAGATCATTGATAATTGCGCGGGTAGTGTGATTTTCTCTTTTATGGATGGTTTCTCAGGATACAACCAAATTGACATTTTACCTGCTGATCAACATAAGACAACCTTCATCTGCTCATGGGGAAATTTTTCCTATTGGAAACTACAATTTGGCCTAAAAAATGCTCGTGCCACATTCCAGCAGGCCATGTCATATGCTTTCCACGATATCAAACATATTGCAGAACCTTACCTTGACGATTTAACTGCCCATTCATCCAGTCGATCAGACCATTTTGGTCATCTATCAGATATTTTTCTTCGATGCCAGTTCTACCACATTTGTTTGAATCCACATAACTGTATCTTTGCTGTCGAATCAGGTTGACTCCTTGGCTTCGTTGTTTCCAAGGATGGGATTCAGGTGGATCCCTTAAAAATTAAGGCTATCCTTTCTTTACCTCCACCTAATAATTTGACACAACTCCAAAATTTGTAGAAGAAATCAAACTTTCTTCATCGTTTCATTTGTAACTAAGCCGAGATTACCAAAGGATTTATGCAATTGTTGCAGAAAGACACCCCTTTCATCTGGGATGACATTGCTCAATGATATTTTTCTTCTCTTAAGCAAGCATTGACCAACGCACCTCTATTGCATCCTTCGAATTACACAGAGGACTATATCCTTTACTTAACAGCCTCGAATTTCACTATTTCTATGGTGTTAGTTCAAGAGGACCCTAACAGTGAGGAACATGTGATATATTATTTGAGAAAAATTATATATGGTCGAGAGCTCCGATATTCACATGTTTAAAAGTTGGCTCTGGCAACCGTCATCGCTGTCCAAAGATTTCATCATTACATTTTGCTATGCACCACCACAGTCATCGCAGACTCTAACCCCATGTATCACATTCTAACACGTCAATTTCTTGGGGGAAAATATTCCAAATGGATCGTCATCATTCAGGAATTCGATCTCGAGTTTGCTAAGTCCAAAGATAAAAAATCCTTGGTGTTTGCAGAGCTTATCTGCGACCTTCCCCATGATGATGAAGATACTGAGCCTAGAGATTCTCTCCTTGATGAAACTTTGTTCCTCATTAGCACGTCCGATCCTTGGTATGGAGATATCCTTCTTTATCTCCAGACCCAATGTTTTCAACCCGATATCTTTCGTGAAGAGCGTCGTCGTATTCACCATCACTCTCACCGCTACCTTATCATTGATGACACTTTGTATCTCTGTGGTATTGATACTATCCTATGACGATGTTTGACTCATGAAGAGGCTGAACGTGTTCTTAATGACTGTCACCTTGGAGCCCATGGCGGTCATATTTCTGAGATGGCTACAACTCAAAAAATCTTATGTGCCAGCTACTTTTGGCCCTCTATTTTCAAATATTGTATTTTGGCAGTCAAAAAATGCCCACCTTGCCAAGTTTTTCACAAAAAGGAACGCACCCACCTCGCTCAGCTGCATCCCATTATTTCCATCGACCCCTTTGCCAAATGGGGTATTGATTTCATGTAGTGTAATTCTACCTCAGTCAGGGGGCACGGTTGCATCATCGTCACCGTCGATTACTTCATAAAATGGGTTGAGGCTATGCCTACCTTTCTGAATGATGGCTGTACTGCAACTCTTTTCTTCTTAAACCACATCATCACTCGCTTTGGTGTTCCACAAGCCATTGTCACTGATCATGGTTCACACTTTCAAAACTAGATGATGAGTGAGTTGCATGCCAAGTTGGGTTTTCTCCATGAGAACTCATCCCCGTACTATCCTCAGGAAAATGGACAAGTTGAAGCTATCAACAAGTTCCTTAAAACCATGATTCAATGTATGGTAGGGGAAAACAAGACATCTTGGCATCTACAAATTTTGTCCACTCTCTGGGCTTACCGTACTTTAGTGAAAACTACAACTGGATTCACTCCTTTCCAGTTAGTATATGGAATATAAGTTGTTTTACTGATCGAGTGAGAAATTCCCTCGTTGAAACTCAAAGTAGAAATCCTACCTCATACTTCTGCTGAAGAAGAATACTTCTTACACCTGACCAGGTTGGATGAAACACGTCGTGATGCCTCTCTCGTTAATGAGACGTATCAAAAGCGAATCAAGAATCAACACGAAAAATCCATCCATCCTCATACTTTTGCAGAAGGAGACCTAGTCCTCATTTATGACTAGGATCATGATAAGTTAGGGACAGACAAGTTAGAACCTTTGTGGCATGGTCCTTACATTGTGAAACATGTTTTACATAGAGGCACCTACGAGCTAGTTGACTACGACGGAACTCCCTGGGTGAACCCCGAAACGAGCTTTACCTTAAGAAGTACTATGCATAGAACATCTAGAATGCGTACTTTGTACACTATTGTATTTTATTTTGGTGTGTCTTTTCTCTTGCGTGAATGATTTTTTCCTTAGCCGCTTATACTTTGTCTTGTGTTTGCGTGTGCATATGACATCTTCCTTTCCTATCTTTGTCGAGTTTGCGGATGGTGCTAGTCGACACACCCAAAAAATTGGTTCTGCAGCTTGGGTCATTTACTACTCTGACGAGTTGGTGAGTTCATGAGGTATTTGTTGTTATCGGACAAATCAGTAGGTGCGGACACTAACAGATCTCCCTAGATCCACCTGAATCTAGAAAAAAATAGGACAGGACATGACCCTTTCCCTAAGTTGTAGTCATTGAATCTACTAATAAGAAGGAATGAGTGACATACCTTTATATCGCTTCCTTAGGTATTTATTGTTCCCGCTTTGCTCCGACGCTCTTGTGAAGTCAGGTCCAAGACAACACAAACCAACCAAAGTGAAGATAGAAAAGTATATTCAATGTCAACCTATGCATATGATCAAGGAGTTATGCTATAAAATAAGAGTGATTTTATAGGAAAGGGACATGCCACTGTATTATATTAAATGAAAGTAGAAGATACAACCTGATCGCCTTGATGTTGCAAGCTTCCTTTCAGTGACCCTTGGTTCCAACACACACACTTTCTCTGCACTTGCATGAAGATGATCCAATTCATCTTGATAGACCAAATCAAGTCTTCAAGCTTCTGTCCAAGCAAGGTTCTTCACACAATTCTTTCACCAATTCTTCATTCAATATTGCTTAACCTTTTCCATGAGAAACCTTTCAATATATAGGAGAAGGAGGGATGGTTACATGGATGAGGATGATCTCACCAAATACGAGAAGTTAGTAGGATGCCAACCATGCGAATGCCAACTCATTTTCTAGAAGATCCCCTTCTAGAACCTTCGTGACCTCTTCTCCTTTCCAATCTTAAAAATAGGTTCACACTCTATCTATGGAGCATACTGCGAACAATTTGCACCCTAAGTGTGGGTGGCCTGCGAGAATGAGGGATTCTCACACCCTGTAACATAGGTAGCCTATGAACTCATCTTAAAATTGTGTTTTTTGGAAGAAGACAACAATCACTTTTCTCAGGCAAAAAGTCCTTATGGGATCCTGAACACATCACTTGTAGAGACATCACCATAGTGACCAAAATCATGTGTAACATTTTCTTAGGATCGACAACTAACAACATGGCAAAATATCATGTTGTCATCAAAATTTTAACCGAAGCCTCCTCCCTAGGTATATCTTGTATGATCATTAACCTAGACTCTCAACTTGTGGTCTGTCAACTTAATCGAATCTATGCTATTCACAATCCTATCCTATTACGTCTCCATCTACAAGTTTGTCGTCTTGAACGAATGTTTGATTTTATCAAATATAGACACATACCAAGAGAACTCAATACCATTTCAGATTCGTTATCCAATTACATCATGGATCGATATCTCGCACATAGATAAGGTTTCATAAAGGAAATAAATCATAAATCACGTGTAAATTAAAACACATCACATTAAAAACATCATTTAGGCACCATAAAAACTTGAATATGTATATATATATATATATATATATATACGACGTGACATAAAATGTTTGATTACATCAAAAAAATACATAGAAGGGAAAAATGTTGGGTCCTCGTGCCCATAACGTCATCATAAAGACTATACAAAAATATCAGAGAGGTCCTATTCCACCCACATCACATTGTGCTTTAAGTAGAACACCACTGCACGGGCTACTCATCTAAGTAAAGAGTTAATACTCTCAGGGACTCCCACTATGTGTCTCTGCAAGTGCAAGGGTACGTCCTCCCTCTTAAGAGGAGGGACACCCATCGTGAGACCACGAAGGTTTGTCTCCACCTCTTGGAGACCCCATGCCGCTACCTCATGATCTACTGCTATCCGAGCATCCCCACAACACCCCAATGCTGGTATCTCTGCCGAAAGTGTTGCTCCCCTGTTTGCATGATGAACGATACATCCATTATAAACTCTTCTACGTACCTAAAAAAATAATATAAGTTTTAAAATAAAAAAAACACTTGACAAGATGGTTTTTGTTTCTCACCTGACGCGTCCCAGTCTTACCCTTCCAGAAGAACCAAGTCCATGATCCACTGGAAATCCACTCCAATGTATGGGAAATATTCTATCACGATCAATTGGTGTCTCAACCAAGCGAAGTAATCACCGGTGAAATTGAGCTCTGACTTTGATCCTAGTCTCAGAGATAGGATATTCCATCACTCCATACGTGGTTCTCCCACTGGCCATACTGCTAATGAAATCTGAGGTTGCATATGAGGAATGCATTCTAAGAAGAACAAAACCAAGAATGAACCGTATCCAAACTGCTTCTGCTACACTGCTTTGCATCTTGTAATATGCTCCTTCACATTCCGAAGGAACCCTGCACTCCAGTTAAACATTGTTGGCTCTAGACACTGTAAACCATAAGCCACATGTGATCTTGAAACTAAGTGTGAACTGGTACTTCCCGCTATACTCGTAATGGAAAATAGAATGGATCGAAGGGCTAGATCCCTGATGTCTTTGATCGCGATCCTACCTCCCACTAATATCGATCTTGGGACACAAAGGTTTGCCAAGTACTCATCTACAAGCATGGGAAGTTCCCTCTGTCCAGATAAAATAACGGGGGCCCCTATCTTTGAGAGGTCGGTCAGGAAGTACACATCTTCCAACTCGATGGTAAGAAGTTGCGTTCCAATTTGGAACCCCTGTTCTGCATTGTTCCATAGCCCGATCATATACTCGAGAAGAAGAACCTCTTTCTTCATATTTTTCATCTTGAAGAACTTGAGGAGACTGCAGTTCCTCAATACAACCTTTAATAGAGGACTTTGCAATGCATCCACGTCATCGAGCTCATGCTATCTTTCTTTCCACTCGATCATGACTTTTTCCTAATTTATCTACAATCAACAACAAGAAAAAGTCATTAGTCATGCTATTTTGACAATTTTTGGGCAATTGAAAAACTTAAAAAAAATATTTTTCTCTAGTTTGGATGCCAACGCCCCCGTTACACTCATATCAGGGCACCAACGCTTCTTCAAGAAGCTCACCTGAGCGTTGTCACTTTTCATAATTCCCCCATTACCCTTTTTGAAGAGCGCTGGCATTTTTGAGCATTTTTCTTGTGCTTTTCAGGTAGTGCCCCTATCACTCCCACATCAGAGCGTTGGCACCATCTTACCAGCTTGCATAATCAGGAAACACTCCCCCTAATGTTCTAGAGGAGCGTCGAGCCCTTTTGAGTGCATGTGTCATCCAAGGGCATCACTTTTTAAACTCAATTATTGCCTAAAAACGAAATATAAACCATGTAAATTGAAGAGAGGAAGAAGAGCACCAACCTGATCCAGATGACGACAACAATAGTTGACCGTAGCTCCAGCACCGAACAAAGCAAGATTCACCCTCCAAAGGTCAATCTCTCCACTGCTACAAATCTTTGCACAAATGAAATGGTAAAATATATTTTTTACCCCATATTACTATTTATAAATTTCATTTTTGCCTAAGACATAGTTATTTTGGGTTTTGAAAAATATTTTGGAGGCCTTATTAATACGTTTGCATGCAGTTTTGACATTATTGATAGGTTTCAGAGAAGTTTTGTTCGATTTTCATCTGGTCACATTAACGAGCATAGTCTTAGTTCGTTCTCACGCTCGGAAAAACATAAGAACACACTGAGTAAACTTTTATCTCTTTTTTAGACTCGCATGGATACATGAAAAAGGAACCCCCTAGAGTCATCTTTACGCTATTTTTAGACTCTCTAAATGTGAAAAGATTGTCGAGTGATCCTGCTTCCTTTCCCACTCATTAAAAGGTTTGAAAGGGTGTCTTTCAAGTGATAATTTATCTCTTTTTCAGCCTCACGAGACTAACATTACGACAAAATGACAACACTGGAGTCATCTTTAAGTCATTTTCAAACTCTCTAAATATGAAAAACTACCGATTTTACCTTCTTTGGACTCGTTAAATGATCATACATTGAAGGGCCCATATGGGACTGAACCCTTACTTCTTACAGTTCGTTAAATAAAGGAAGAGGGACTTACCAAAGGTGAGTTATATCAAGCATGTGTTACCCTCCTCAAGCTCGTTAAATAAAAAAGAGGTACTCATCTATCTAGATGGGGGGAAAAATTGAAAGAAGCAAGCCAAGCAGTTCTTGAGAACATTACAAGTAACTCTTATAGTCGCCCTTGAACACACCACTTTGTCTTTGGATGCATTTTAATCCGCTGAACCTATGAACTGAACCAATCCTCTGAGTTTTCTTACTCCTTTGGGTCACCTGACGAAAGTCATAGTATCCATTGCATCATCATGTTTTGTTCCATGTCATGTTTCTGCTGTTGTGCCTTAGTGTTCAAGGGAAGTATCTTCCTCAAGAGTCAATCATCACAAATTTCTGTTTCGATACCCGTGTCAGTCCATGCTCTATTGATCCACCAATTACATCTCTATGTCAGTTTCATGTCATTGATGGGGGATACATCAAGGCCCTCCTTTGACGAATATGTTCCTTTTGACTTCAACACATTATTTGAGAACTAGACTTAGAAACCAATTAGTACCTTAGGACCTGAATGCCTCAATGGTAGGCCTCCTCGTGTCTGATAGTGGGTTTACATCATTGACCTCTGATCAAATTATTCCACGGATGTTCGAATTCAACTCATCCATTCACATTTGTTGGGATGTACTAGAGTAACTCGGGAATCATTGACATCAATGGTGATTTCCCTCACACTTGTTAAACGGTTTACCTCATTGACCGATAATCAAGTGGTTTCTTCCATGTTCGACATCAGGACATCTATTCACATGGTTAGATTCGTACAACATCGAGATCGGTAAGAAGATCTTGATTCCATACCCTTGCTCGAAAAAGTCTACAAATTAATTCAGTCATCAGTTCCCGTCTTCTAACTTCACACTTTGGGGGGAAATCTGTTACACATCAAAATTACTCATTACGATGATGGCCTAGTGTTGTCATTATGAATGTTGCAAGTGTCACATTTTGGCCGCAAGTGTCACAAATATCATAATGTCATCTTGCCTATGTCATGTATCAGACAACATTATCAAGAACACTTAAAAGACACCTCAAAACACTGGTTTTGAAGAGGATAAATCATTTGACAAAGAGTACAAGTCTTTTTCCATGGAAAAAACCACACAAAAATCATTTTTGGAAGGAAGCACTCCCCTATACACTATCAGGGAGTGCCAATGCTTTGTACCCTCTTTTGGGGGAGTGTTCCAACGCTCTATGCCCCTTTCTGAGGGAGCGCTGGCCCTTTTTGAGATAATTTTGGACTGTTGAGGAAAATCAGGGAAGAATCCCCCTCATCTATGGAGTTGGTTGGATTTGGATCTGAGGTCAAGGCTCGATATTAGGGAAGATCCACAACTGAAGGAGAAGGATCCTCAACCTATCCCAAGAATATCTTAAGTGGTTAGGCCTCTCCAAGCCTATATAAGGAGGCCTCCTCATGGTGAAAAGAAGAGACATTGAAGGCATCAAACTTATGATCTCATAAGGGAAATTTATTATTGAAGCATCATCATTTTGTGTGGATTATTTGCACAAAGGGATGGAAAAGGAGAGCTAGGAGAGGCTGCTACACCCTCATCAAAGGTCTGTAAGTATTCTCTATTGTTCTCATTAATATACATATGTTCTTGGCCTGTTTCTTTCAAGGTTGTGTTTATTCTACATGAACTTGTCTCTATTAGATAGATTTTTTTTCAAGCTAATCTTACTAGAATAGGAAGCTTTTTCTGTCTTTGTTTGTTTTGCAGGACTTATCGAGGAGCTTGGGGATCAAAGCTCAACTTGGACTGTGCAAGGATGAACATCGTTAAAAAGGTACACCCTTCTTCCTCTTCTCTATACATTAGTTTAGCAAGGTTTAAAAGGATGCCAGTGACCAACGTTAGCACTCTTTTTGTCTTGATCTTAGGAGTCTAGAGCCCAAGAGGGAATCCACTTGTCTGCAGGGGTATTCTCCTATAACAATGGGTTCATTTTAGACTTCCTACATCTGTTATATCAGATTGAGACTCTCTTTTTGGGAAAGTTTTGGTCTCATTTATGGGAGCTAATGGACACTAAGTTGAAGAAGAGCATGACTTTTCATCCACATACAGATGGACAGATAGAGGTGGTAAATAGAACAGTGGTACATCTACTTTGAGGCTACTACAATAATCATCCTAAGTTATGGGATGAACAATTGCATTATATCCAACATGCCTATAATCATACCATGCATTCATCTACTCATAAAACTCATTTTGAAGTATGTTTGGGGTACTTTCCACAATTACCTATGGAATTTGTTTTTGGAGAAACAGGTAAAGAAAATGGATAGGATGATATAGATAAAGATAAAAGGTTCATTCAAATGATTCAACATGTACATCAAGCAATGCAGGAGCAATTGGATAAGAGCCAAGACAAGTACAAAGAAAGGTGTGACAAACATCGGGTTGAACATCAATTCAAAGTTGGTTATCAAGTATGGTTACATATCAACAAAGATAGAATGAAAGGTGAAGGTAAAAAACTAAGGCCTTAGAAAATATTGGTACTAAGGCATTTCATTTATATCTACTAGCCTACATGCAAATGTATTCATTGGTAAATGTTGAGAATTTGAAACTTTATGAGCCTCCTATGATTATGGATGAAGATGAAAGTATCCAGGTTCTAACAATTGATGATTTTTCTCCATAGTACTTGGACAAGCTATAGGAAGATGCCATTCTAGACAGAAGGATCAAAAATTCACAATGAGGTGATGTGAAATATCTTCGATTTGGTCTAAAAGGGGTAAAACCAAGTAAATCCAAATGGATGGATATCAGAAGGGTGAGGGAAATATACCCTCACTTAGTTGCTGAGTAATCAAAACTTTTGGAGGTCCAAAAGTCTTCCGATGGGTATGAATGATCCAGGAGGATCCGATAATTCTCACAGAGGTCCAAAATGGTTTAGAAATGATCAAAATTCAAAATATTTGAATCATTATGAAAATTATATCATTGCGTAGAGCTCAACAATAGCTTTCCAATGATGCAAATTTCACCTCGAACAAAGTTCGTATGCAAAAGTTATGAGCGATCAAAGTTCTAGTCAAACCTGGAAAAAAGTCAAAATTCAAAGTACTTGGGAAAATAAAGAGGTGAGATGTGACACATAATCGACAGAAAACTTAGTAGATTATACCTCCATGTGGGTGAATGGCAGGTCGACAAGTGGCATACAATTGGTTCAATTAGATGTTGACATGTGGCATTGGAGAGTCAATGAGAGGTTGCCACATGGAAACCCCCCATTGGCCTATAATGGCTAATACATATTAAAATTTATGGAGTCAATGAGGATTGAACCCATGACCTCCATAAATTCCATAATCCTTAACATATCCCCCACTACCAACATGCCACCACAAAGATCTTAACCTATACATGGAAACAAATATATTTGAAGTGGTTATAATTTATGGTTGGTGGAGAAAAGGGCTGAGGGATTAGCCCTTGACCCCTTATATATATGGCCACATGGTATAACATATAAACATGAACTATATCCAAGATTCATAGGTGGGAAACTTTGGCTAACCATTAAACGAATTATCCACACATATGTTATAACTATATACCCAAAGTTCGGGTTGTGTCCAACTATATATATATATATATATGTAGCAAAAAAAATCATCAGATCATACGATGGTCAGTGGGAATGGAAACCACGACCTACCATATATTTCCAATGGACTTAACCAATTCGGTTACAAGTCCATATTTGGTTATGGAAACAACCAAACTATATTAGATGTGAACCTTGGAATTCAAGATTTGGTTAAGGGGCACACCCTATTTAATGGTGCACAACCCAAGGATTGTACACATTCATTAATGTAGATAATTGTGTCATAAAGTGTGCCAAGGGTACGAAGGGTACAAGGCTACACCGTAAAGAATGTCGAGGGGTACCTTGATGAAATTTCAAGTATTTTGTATCAATTTTGCATGATTTTTCACCAGGAATTCAACGGTGCACTCCATTTCTGCATTTGACCAACATGTTAAAATGTCATTATAAAATGAAACCATTTGAGCATTAATATAAAAAGTCTCTATTGGAAGTGGACCTGGAGAGGTATCCCAAATTGGGTGAACTCCGCTTTCTCCAACTTGTTTGTGTGATTATATTATTTTTGTTCATTTCAACTTCAATTGTTTTCACGTCATTTATCATTAAAGAGGATTTTGTTAGATAAGTTATTCACATGTAATTTTGCAAAACAATCAAGCGATCATTTTATTTCGAAGATCAAGTAGATGTTTATGTGTATTTAAAATTATCAACATCTAAGGATTTTTTGGATCAATCCTCCTCCTCCTCATTTCCATTTCCATTGTCATAACTATCATCATCATCATCATCATCATCATCTTCATTGTCATCTTCATTGTCATCGTCATCGTCATCACCATAATCACCATTGTCAACATCATCCTCCTCCTCCTCATCGCCATCATTATCATCATCATCATCATCATCGCCATCATCATCATCATCCTCATAGTCATCGCCATCGTCCTCATCATCATCGTCATTTCCATTGTCATCACCATCATCATTATCATCACCGTCCTCATCATTGTCATCGTCATCACCATAACCAACATTTTCTTCACCATAATATTTCGACCAACTCTGAGTGTTCCTAAACTTGGCAATAATGTTGTTGTACAACCTTATCACAACAAATCTCAACTCGAAAGGAAATTTTAGCTCTTCTAATATATTCCAAAGGTCAGTCATGGGTATTGTGTCAAAATATTTTCTAAAGTCAATGAAACAACACATGAGATTCATTTTATTTGAGTCACTCTGATCCGAAATTGATCTTTAAAGACTTGTTTAAGTTTTAAGCATGTGTTCAATTACCAATTAGGAATTAAGGAAATAAGAAGAAATTAATGAGATATTATAGAAGCCATTGTAAAGAAATGCAGATCAGAATATAATCACAAAGAACAACAAATCATAACAATAAATTTGTTAACGAAGTTCGACAAGATTGCCTACGTCTCCGGGCCTTTGTCTCAGTGGGTGAGGCTTTCTTATTTCTCTTCAATGCTTCAAAATTAAATCAAAAAAGTGTTAAAAGGATTACAAATTGGGTTGGTTGTGTTCTTCTCGACCTCAAGAATCCAACACAACTGACGGCACTGAAAAATGTTGAGTGTAGCTCCTGGAATTGGCCTTCAAAGTTTGCTTCCTCAATGGCTTCCCTACATAAAAATGGCTTCAAGCTTGAGAAAATCATCATCATTCTGCCAATATGAACCTCTTGGTATTTCAAAAACCTCTAATTTATATAGGATTTGGGTTGGTGATCCTATCCCAACTTCCTCCCAATATCTGGCCTCAAATCAGGCTCCAGATCCCCCAAATATAGACAAAATCCTCCAAAATCAGTCTAAAAATCATAAACAAATATATAATATGGTTAAAAAACCCATATTTTGGCAAATACAGATGCATGCCGCTCTATCTCTGGGCTCCAGGTCACATGGAGGGCCATATGGTTGAGTTCTAGCCCTTGCACCCTAGTCTTATGCCTTGGCCCTTGGATTCTAGTCGCATGTGGGTGCCATGTGGCCTCGTGCCAGTTGAAACAATAGCCACGACCCCAATTCCTCTGCTGGTGGTCATGTGCTAGATCGTTTCCAAGGGCTAGGGCCAAGCCCCTGCTCGGACCCCTACCAAACTTAACCATAGTTCAATTTTAAATAAAATATCCAACATAATTGGTTAAGACATACCAGGTAGGCGGGCTAGTAGCTCTGCCTATGCGAGAACTCTGCTATTGTCGGAGGTTTTGGGTTTGACCCCCATGGATTCCACCAACCTTTTAAACCATTAACCAGTAATGGGGTGCCATGTGGCGACCCCTGTGTTAGGATATTTAGACACTTAGGAGTTAATTAAGATCTACTTGGTCTAATATGTTGTTAGGTAAAAGTGTATTTCTTTA
>SNQJ01S0118516.1:0-27488 GCA_010110895.2 Picea sitchensis
TGGGTCCATTACCCAAACCTTTGTGCTATGGGTCTTTCTTCAAGGGTTGACATCAATGACAACCAACCTTAATCAACAGTTGCAAACCTTGTCAGGTCATGACATATTGCAACGTATAAAAGTTTCTTTTTGTGCAACATATTGCATCATCAACCTTTCCTTCATTGCGACACAGTGCATATTGCACCTAAAATACCTTTGGAAATGACATATCACATTGAGCAAAACTTTCCTTTTTCGTGACATATCATATCACAAAAAATGTTGTTTATGTGTGACACACTTTCCCAAAACTTTCCTTCTAACATATCTCATCTTCCCAAATATTCCTTTTTTAGGACATATCGCATCAGATCAAAGTTTCTTTCTACATGACACAACACACTTTCTCAAACTTTCCTTCATTGTGGTACAATGTGTTGCACACCGAAAATGCTTCGAGCTGTGACATTACATCGATCCGAACATTATCTTTTTGTGACATTTGACATCATGAAAAATTTTGTTTCTGTGTGACACATTGCACTTTCTCAAGCATTCCTTCATTGTGAGAAATGTAAAATTTCTAAAATGGTATTGCGTAAAGTGGTTTTAATAACAAGAGGAAACCAAAACCTTTTAAACTGAAAGCATGGCCACTTCTTCATCCAACAACCACCAATATCCATAGAAGTTTTCGACTACCATACTTATCGCATTTGGAAAACTTGCAAAGATTTCAAGAGGAACCATGAACAATATAAATATTTATGATCCAAGAAGTTGAGTGAGTGCATTTCTTCAATTTGGATTTGTAATATTATAGAATGTAAAGGAGCTCTTGATTTCAATGTATTTGAGTGGTTGCATCCCTAGAAAATAGGTTCTTCATAGGATTTTTTGGATTTTGCATCTTCTACTACATCTCTCGATGGTCAATCTGCCAATTTGTTTTTTTTGGATCTTAAGATCCCATGGGGAGGTTTGTATATAACTCGCCAAGGTGTTGAGAAGGAGTTACATGTGCAATGCATAGGTTTCCACATTATTTCCTTTCATGCATTTCCTTTCGTGCGGCATATCGCATCACTTGGAATTTCCTCTCGTGTGACAAAGGAAGTGTGCATCCTTCCAAAATCAAGTGTAGTCACATGAACCAAAGTTCCAAGTGTGTGAATGAGGACCAAAATTTCAAAATTTATTGTTTTAAATATAAAATAAAATCAATAATGTCATTGTACTTGTATGTGCATATTTGAAGGACTTGAAATAAGAAAAAAGGAAGAATGTTTAGGATAATTTATCTTACATACATTGGGCTTACAATGATTTAATGCCACTTCTCACATCCATAAATTTTCATCTCCTCTATATCAGATGCTATCATAGAAATGTCATGGTTGGTTAAACATGATTAAGTGTGTTGAAGATTAATTATTTTTAACTAAAAGTGACTATGGTTGAGTATGATGGTTGAATTTGGTTGAGTAGAGATCATAATGGTGAACTATGGTTGATTGTAGGTTGACTTTGGTCAAATTTGGGTAACAATGGTTGACTATAGTTGACCATGTTTGACTATGGGTGATGATGGTTGACTATAGTACACCTTTTGGATAGGGCTGACGATGGTTGACTATTTTTGACAATAATTAACTTATGTTAATTACAATTCTTAATGGTTCAACATGGTTGATTGTAGATTGAGTATGGTTATCTTAGGTTGATTGTGGTTAATTATAATTTATTATGCATGATAGTGTTTAGCTATGGTTAATTTTTTTTTAGTGTGACAAAATTAATAATAAATACTTCCCCCACATGATCGATGTCACATCCACACATTGATTTCTCTTACGATGTAACTAGCATTTGCTCCCAAAGGTGCAAAAATTATGTTGTTATACGATCAAAATGTCGAATTGTTTTATTTTATGAAATTAGTTGAGTAAACTAATAACATTTTAAAAATGAAATTGCTTGAGTAAACTAAAAACATTTTGATCGTATGAAGGAAATTTTGGAAATGTTCTCTTTGTTGCAATGAATGCTAATGTTTGAGGAAGTGTGAAGTGCGATGTGTTGCATAGATAAGGTGTGATGTGATATGTTGAGATCAAATTAATTTTGAGTGCGAAACATTGTGTTGCAACCAAGTAAACTTTGAGTTTAAGTGAAAAACAATGTGTAGCGCATTTTGAAGAATATTTGGTGTTAATTGTTTGTCTTATGTTTATCACTTAAAAAAATTTGTCTTTCGTGCAAATTTTCTAAAATATATTTTGGCTTATGCTACTTCGCAAGAAAATAAACTTTTGTTGGTTGCGACATTTCTCATGACTGAAATATTTGTTAGGATGTGACTTATCACATCGTGTATAAGTTTCATTTCATGTGACATATTGTATCTCTAAAAAGTTTCATTTCATGCGACACATCACATGTTCAAAATTTCCTTTGGTGTGACATATCACATCCATGATATTTCACATGGTTGAAAACTTTGTCAGGTCATGACAAATTGCAACACATAAAAGTTTCTTTCGTGCAACATATTGCATCATCAACCTTTCCTTCATTGCGAAGAAGTGCATATTGCACCTAAAATTCCTTTGGAAATGACATATCGCATTTCTCGAAACTTTCCTTTGTCGTGACATATCACAACGTAAAAAAGGTTTTTTTTGCGTGACATGTTGCGCTTTCCCAAATCTTTCCTTCTAACATATCTTATCTTCCCAAATTTTCCTTTTTCAAGATATATCACATCAGGTCAAAGTTTCTTTCTGCATGACACAACACACTTTCTCAAACTTTTCTTCATTGTGGCCTAATGTGTAGCATACTGAAAATGCTTCTAGTTGTGACATTACATCGATCCGAGCTTTAATTTTCCGTGACATAGGGCATCATGAAAAAGTTTGTTTATCTGTGACACATTGAACTTTCTCAAGCATTCCTTCATTGTGAGAAACACAAAATTTGTAAAATGGTATTGTGTAAAGTGGTTTTAATAACAAGAGGAAACCAAAACCTTTTAAACTGAGAGCATGGCCACTTATTCATCCAACAACCACCAAGATCCATGGAAGTTTTGGACAACCATACTTATCCCATTTGGAAAACTTGCAAAGAGTTCAAGAGGAACCATGAACATTATAAATATTTATGATCCAACAAGTTGATTGCGTGCACTTCTTCAATTTGGATTTGAAATATTATAATGTGTAAAGGAGCTCTTGATTTCAATGTATTTGAGCGGTTACATCACTAGAAAATAGGTTCTTGATAGGATTTTTTGGATTATGCATCTTCTCCCACATCTATCAATGGTCAATCTACCAATTTTTTAATGTTTCAGCTTAAGCTCCCATGGGGATGTTTGTATATAACTCGCCAAGGTGTTGAGAAGGAGTTACACGTGCAATGCATAGGTGTCCACATCATTTCCTTTCATGCATTTCCTTTTGTGTGGCATGTCGCATCACTTGGAAGTTTCCTCTTGTGTGACAAAGGAAGTGTGCATCCTTCCAAAATCAAGTGTAGGCACATAAACCAAATTTCCAAGTGTGTGAATGACGACCAAACCTTCAAAAATTATTAATTTAAATATAAAATAAAATAAATAATGTCATTGGACTTGTATGTGCATATTTAAAGGACTTGAAAGAAGAAAAAAATGAAGAATGCTTAGGATAATTTATCTTTTGTTGGGCTTACAACCATTTAATGCTAGTTCTCACATCCATAAATTTTCATCTCCCCTGTATCGGATGCTATCATAGAAATGTCATGGTTGGTTAAACATGTTTAAGTGTGTTAAAGATTAATTATTGTTAACTAAAAGTTACTATGGTTGAGTATGATGGTTGAATTTGGTTGAGTAGAGATCATAATGATTAGCTATGGTTGATTGTATGTTGACTTTGGTCAACTTTGTGTAACAATGGTTGACTATAGTTGACGATGTTTGACTATGGGTGATGATGGTTGACTATAGTAGACCTTCTGGATGGTGCTAACGATGGTTGATTGTTGTTGACAATAATTAACTTAGGTTCATTACAGTTTTTAATGGTTCAACATAGTTGATTGTAGATTGAGTATGGTTATCTTAGATTGATTGTGGTTAATTATAATTTATTATGCATGATAGTGTTTGGCCATGGTTAATTTTTTTTGAGTGTATCAAAGATTAATTGTTGTTAACTGAAAGTGACTATGGTTGAGTATGATGGTTGAATTTGGTCAAGTAGAGATCATAATGGTTAACTATGGTTTATTGTAGGTTGACTTTGGTTAACAATGATTGACTATGGTTGAAGGTGGTTGGATATGGTTGACTATAGTGGACCATGTTGATAATGTTGATCATTTTTAAGTATGGTTGACTATTATTGATCTTGTTTGACTATGGCTAATTATTGTTGATAATAGTTAACTTTGGTACATTAAGGTTATTAACAATTAAGTATGGTTGATTGTAGATTGAGTATGGTTATCCTTGGTTGATTGTGACTGACTATAAATGATTATGGTTGATAGTGTTTGACTATGGTTAAACATGTTTGAGTGTGTCAAAGATTAACTATTGATGAGTAAAAGTGACTATGATCGAGTATGATGGTTAAATTTGGTGGAGTAGAGATCATAATGGTTAACTAAGGTTGATTCTAGGTTGACTTTGGTAAAATTTGGTTAACAATGGTTGACTATAGCGTGTTCTTGAATTTTATTTACGTTGGCTAACAATCATTGAGTATAGTATGTGGTTAATTTGGGTTCAGTTTTGTTTACATAATCTTTGATGAGTGTCGTAATGCGACATAACCATTGATGAACAATGTAATGCGACATAAGTCAACCAAGATGAACGTTGCAATGTGACATAACCCTTGATTAATATCACAATGCAACATAACCATTGCGTAACATAGAAATTCAATATAAGTCGACAAAGAGGAATGTCACAATGCAACATAACCATTGATGAATGTCGCAATCTAGCATAACCCTTGAGGAATGTCAAAATGAGACATAATCCTTAATGAACATTGCAATGCAACACAACCATTGAGGCATAGAGTAATACAACATGAGTCAATGAAGATGAATTCTATAATGCAACATAACAACTAAGGAATGTCACGATGAAACATAATAACTTTGCACAAAGTTTTCCTTAGCGGGACATCTTGCAGTTGCTCAAAATTTCTATTTCTGCAAAACATAAAGGAAAAAATGTCCTTTTAAAGGGGGCACATAACTATTTGACCGTGACAAGTTTTAGTTTTGAAAATTATGGAAGAAATGATATTTTGTATTTTCATTTGGGTTGGACCTCGTCAATCCAAAATTTTGTTTTCGCATTTTCCATAAACTTGAATGATTTAGAGAAGTGTATTAATGAGTTTTTACAATTTTCATTCTATAAAGAACTCTATTCAATAATTGAAATAGATAGTAATTTGCAACTTTATTCAAAATTTGAAATAGACTGTCATTTTCTCTCCACGAATGAAACCATGATTGTCTCAAAAAGTAAAAACAAATACAAATTTATAGAAAAGAATCGATAGGTTGACCCTTTGTTAGAAACCTTAATCACTAATAGTGAAATAAACATAAATAATAATTTACTATACACAAGTTAAACTATTATGGTCTCCCAAAAATACATAGAGATTAAAGGTTGCTATATGAAACTTAAATACACAAATACAGAGAAAATAAACTTCATTTGTAGGTTGAGGGTGCAAGTTTGGCACGTGGATCGAGGATAAAGGTTTGTGTGGTGCAATGTATCACACAAAAATTTTTGTGGGTGTAATGTACTTTGCATCATACCAATCCCCTAAGTAGCCTTAAGATACTCTTAGGCGATTTTGAGGTCCAAGCACAAGGTTATGACTTTATGAAGTTTTCCAACAGCTTTATTTCTCTTTCCATGTCAACATATGTATGGTGACATGTAAATTATTCCACATGGCATATGTACGATTCTTATATGGCCACCCCTTTGATTCACATTTATCGAGGAAAATTCCCTTCCTCTAGCATTGAACCATGCAAAATATTTCCTTATTCCCATAGTTCGCTTCACAAATCTTTTTTATCGCAATAGAAACATTTTTCATCTATGGTATGTTGCTCTCTTGAATATTTTCTATCGTACATTGAGGTGTATCAAAATGTTGAAACTTTTGTCTTTGATGACATATAGTGTGAAGTTGTTTTTCACGTGATATATCGCAACCTCTAGATTTATTTTTTTTGTCGCGACACATCCTTTCCTCTTTTCCTTCTTTCCCATTTCGTATATTGATAATTTTTTTGTAGATATCATACAAGGTTTTCAACTGAAAACTAAGTTCAAGATCACATTCTTCTCGTTGATAGATTTCCATGGCCCGTATCGCATCTTGAGAATTTTTTGTAGATACAAGACAAGGTTTTCAACTCAAAACTAAGTTCATGATCACATCACTCTTCTCATAGATAAATTTCCATTGACTATACTCTTGCGCAAATCTAACTTCTCAGCACAAAGTTATGAACGTTTGAATTTTTCGCAAGAAAAATGTAAAGCACAAACACCTCCACCTATGCGTCCAACCTCTCGAAGCACGAAGGTTTGCATTTATTAATGAAACAACAATGTGTTGACGGACATTTTTGACACACCGTCAACGGGAAGGGAAGATCCAGTCTAGGGTTTTCTATTTAACCCAATCCGTTTGAAATAATCTACCCTGACGGGTTTTATGGCTCTGTTAGCCAACTAGGATTTTAAAATAACTAAAAGATGTGAAATAAATATATGTACATTTATATAAAACAATACATTAATACAATTTCTTAAATAATAGTAGTATTATATACAAAAGATATGTACAATTAAAAGGTTTAAATAAAGCCTCGTGAAAATGGTTGTTTTCAACTAATGGATCAAAACAAGGTGAAAAATTAAAAAATAAATCATTTTATACTATAAATGACAATATAATAAACAATGAATGAATAAGATTATAAATGATATAATGATAATGGACAAAGCATTTAACGTTTAAATATTGTAATCATTATCCATTCACAAATCAACAAATCAAACAAGATATAAACTAATTATCGTAATGTTGATCAACAGTACTAAGCTATATTCATCTTTCTGTGTTTGTATAAGCTCCACTTAACCTGTGTCAAGTATAAATCTATGACAAAAGAAAGAATGATACTTCCTGAAACAACTCAAGGAAGTCTTTTAAGTTTAAAAACAGATTTGTGATGATAGAAAGACAAATAAATTTTATCTCATGTGACTTTAAAATGTCCAATAGCTAAAAGTGAAATAAACTCCAAACCTCAGCAAGTGGTATTATCAACTATCCAACATTCGACGTAAACTCAAAATCTATCAATAGATGACCAGCCATAGATATTAAAGGAACCAAAATATAATAAACCATATAAATGAAAACATAACATGAAAAATTATATGCAAAAAAGTTTAAATCTAGTTCAATACAAATAAAGTTTCATATTCAGAAATTATATGAGAAACAATATTAACATTGCACAGTCTACAAAAGGGAAAAATCCAAAGAGTAAATTGTATCCCATATAGTTTCAGTATAATAATTTCATCATAAGGTCCAAAAGGAATCTTTGGGATAATAGACTCTTAAAGATTGAAAAAATTAATACATAAATGATAACAATTAACCATGTATTGATAAAACAGACTAAAGATAATTTAAATCAATGCATAATCAATTATTCAAAGAATATGAAGATATTATAATGAAAACAAAACCATTTTAATCACGGGACAAAAGCCAATAAGCAACTTGGAATTCCATATTCTTCTTCGAAAATACTGGTCCATTCTCCCAAAGATTCCAACCATCGGTTACTCCATTTGAAAAGAAAAAAGTTTACAAAAGAAATAATATACAAAAAAGAAAGGATAAAAATCCTCCTCTCAATTTCCTTGATCCCCCACAAATAATTGATTAGAATAAGAATTAATATGATCATGAGTGGAAATTTTCTCCTCTTTATCTTCTGTGAAAAAATCACCATTAATTTGTAACTGATTATATAGTGCAGGATTCATTCCAAGGTGATCTAGAACACATGATTGCATAGCATGATGATAAAAAATATCAGGGTACAAGGAGTAATATGTACAAAAATTGAGGAGACGAAATGCATCTCTTGAAATGATAGGTATATGTGTTTTGAATTATGGTTTTGTTCCCTTTCCTTGAATAAACTCATCAACCTCTCTTGTATGCTCTTTTAAAGAGTACGAGATAGTTTCTAAGAGACAATTTGGTTCATTGTGTAAGGGAAAATGTGAGAGAAAATCACTAGAGATAGATGGTTGATTAATAGTCTGACTAATGATGTTGTTTCTTATTGATTGATCATGCAATTTTTCAACTAAATTAGGGGAAGTTTTATCATCCACATGATTATCAACTTTACATTCAGTCTCTTTTACTTCAAAAACAGTTATAAAATCTATGAGAGTGTGACAACTATCCTTTTTTAAAGTCAAGGTTCCTTCCTCAGCAGGAGGAGACATTGTTGGAAAAGAGTGATTAGAAGTGACAATTGCATTTTGTAAAATATGATGTTGCTCCTCATCTTCCAAGATGAAAGAAGTTGACAAAAATTCTGGTGCTTCAAAGTCTTCAAGATCAACATGAAAATTGGAACCATCTTGAGGTTGAATATTAGTACCCAATTTAGATTGGTTAACAATTAATCAATCTTTCTTTTCTGAGAGATAAATGAGATATTGAAACCATTCATCAATAAGAGCCATTTATTTCAAAGACAATCTAGTACAAACATGTATCAACCTAATTGCAAAATCATTGAATGATTCATCATTTTCTTTCCTTAAGAAACTTAATTCTTCAACTAATTCATCATAATCATAATTGCTAAAATTTGATAAAAACTCAATTACAAACTCGGACCAAGAATGGATAGAATTAGCTCAAAATGATTCAAACCAATATTTAACCCGACCTCAAAAAGTGAGGGAAAACAACCTACATATGAGATTGAGATCAGTGATCTTATTCTTTAAGCACTTAAAACAAAATTTAGAAATATGGTCTACTGCAGATGTGTTCCCTTCACCATCAAAGGTGATTTCTGAAAAGAGATCAATTGTGTTGTTGGGAATAACTGATAATGAGATATTTAAAGCATGTTCCAACACAGTGATTTGGGAAGGAGCCATGAAAAATTAAGAAATTGAATATATTGACTCCAAATAGTTAGCTTGTCATCTAACTTGCCTTCTAGTGCATTATAAGATGATAGAGAAGAATTTATAAATATGGAATTATGACATGCTGAGGGGTGAAACATTTAATCATTAAATTTACCTCGGCCCTCCTTCTAGCGCCATTTGTTGACGGACATTTATGACACACCGTCAATGGGAAGGATAGATCTGGTCCGGGGTTATCTATTTAACCCAAGTCGTTTGGTGTGATCTAACCTGACGGGTTTAATGGCTCTGTTAGCCAACTAGGGTCTTAAAAATAGCAAAAGGAAATAAACTAACTAAAGAAAATATTATAAAAATCGACATGATAATTACAAATGCTTATCTAAGAATGTGAATACAAATGATTATAAACACTTTATATATACAGTTTACAAGGTTTTCATGAAATGTTGCGAAAATAATTGTTTGAAAATGTTTTTGAACAAAATCAAATATAAACAATGCTCTTTCTAATGTTTAAAAAGATTACACTAATAAATATTAAGCGAATACGATTGAAACAATGACACAAAAAACAATCAAAGCTAATTAATGCAATCATCGTTTCATTCATATATAAACAACTCTGAATAAAAAAAACAATGCATCTACTAACCTCTAACTGATCAATCAAAATAAACTAAGTTCATTTTCCTGCATTATATGAGCTTCTGTTTGTCTTGTATTAAGAGGAAACCTATGACAAAGACAAATATAAAACTTTGTGAAGAAATTCAAGGAAGCATTTCATGCTTTGGAGTAAATTTAAAACAACAGAAAAATGACTAATTAAATATCATGTGACCTCAAGATGACCAAAACTAAGGACGAAAGAAATATCAATCCTAAGCATTGACGTTATCAATCATTTAATAGTAGAAGTAAACTCAAACATAACTAAATGATTGATTGATCACAAGTACAAACTCAACCAACAGATCATGGACGACATTTAAATATTTAACGATATGAAATATCATTATGAAAACAAGACTAAAGCTAAATCAACAATAATAACATCTCATAACATAGAAGTAATTGGAGAATAAAATGAAACAAGCATTGCACAATTCATACAGGTCTAAAGCCAATAGCAAGTTGCTTTCCCATATCACTTCAAAATTATATGTCCATACTGTAATCCAGAAAAAGTTGTCCTTCACACCAAACAACAACTACTATTTAAAAATGTCTTGGATTAGTAACCTCTTATCATACAAGATAGAGGATGATACCTGAATATAAGTTTGCTTTACGAAAATAGAATAACAAAGGAACACTTATGTAGGAGTCCTTACATCAAAAAATAATTACATAATGACATTGTTTTATAAAAATGAGAAATTACTAAGCTATGGAGCGCATAAATCCATTGTTTATTCTCCTTGAAAATAGCATCATAAACTGTTGTTTTCCTGAAAATTATAAAAAAAAATAGAATTTTAGATAACAATACAAACTAATACTTTCAAATAGACTGGCTACAAAATCTTATGATTCTGTAGCTAGTCTTAAATTAAAAAATAAAATCAAAAAATAAATCTATATGTTTTATTTTTCCAACATAATCAAATAAAAAAGAATCAAAACAACTTATTACCCTTTCAGAGATTAGACAAAGAAGCATCTGACAAGTCTGAATTTATGACAACATTGAAGTTCGTTGAGTTCTTAATAACCACATTACCATCCCATTTAATATGTTTGTTTGCCTTGTGAGTATTGGATTGAACACATGCTTTCAATTCATCATTCTCCCTCTCGAGCAAGGAGTTTCGTTCTATCATTTTGTTTAACTGTGCTTGGAGATAGGGAATATCCCTGTACTATCACTCAACCAAATCCATACATTTTTCACAGTGAACTGGTTGTATGGTAGGTAGAGGTTGAGTCTATTTTGCAGAGGGCACTTTGGTATGTTCTATAATTTGCTCCAGATCATGTCGTGTACCAAAGAATCCTTCTTGTTTATTTAGGAATGGTGGGATATTAGCAACAAAATCGTATTGTATAGCATCAATATCGATTTTGTTTCCCAAGAACTGGGCATCTACATCTTCTCGGGAAAGAAATTTATCGATATCATCATCAGATAAGTGATCATTGACCTCGATCACTGGGATCAAGCTCAGATGATCTCACTGACGATTTCTTAAACTTCTAGATAAAATCTTGCCTGGTCTCTTGTTTGAAAAAATCAAATATAAATTGCTTTGTTTCTTATGTCTGTGATTTTTCTTGACAACCGATTTGTTTGGGACAACCCGAATAGGATCATAAGTAAGAACAGAAGAAACCCTATCCTTTAACACATCTAAAACCTCCTCTAATGATTTTTTGGGCATGAAATCACATCGTGGATTTTTGCCAAATGGGTTCTGAATAGCAACATAGGTTCGATCTGTGGCCGCATGGTCTTCTTGTGGATCAACACATAGGTTTTCGATAGCAGGGTTAGATAAACATGGGTTGGGTTTTTTATTTAGGTGGAGAGACGATTCTACTACATTCTCGAGTAGAGTGAAATTATTTCTAAACAAGAAATATTCCCAAGTATCCCCATTCTTGGATAGATGCGAAAACACAAGGATTTGAATAAGACCATCGTGAAAAAGGCTTGACAGTGGGTTAAACTTTTGTCTCTGGTAAATCTTAGACATCTTCTATAGACTCATAAACAGATAGAAAGGCATATTTAACTTGAAAACCAGAAAAACCATCAACAAGAGAACCTGGTACAAGAAAACCAAGCCATATCTACCTTCGCAAGTTATGAATTGCTTAAGAATTAGAAGATGGTCCTGCCATTGAGGTATGGAGTGAGTAATTAGTGTACCTTTTGGGAAGCACCTCTATTTCTTAGATACCATGAGAAAATTCCAAGGCACACATTCGATTTTTCCATTTTTGAACCATCGTAGTCCCTCCTGGGATAATCCAGTAGCTTGTGTTATGGAATCCTCGGTCACTTCGAGTTGCAGATCCCAAATCTTAGCCTTCAAGCCATCAAAATACTGAGCGAAATCCTGGGCCATAGCGAGGTTATAACCCTCAAACCTTATGATGAAAATGTCCCATCCATGTGCCACAATATTGCCTACGACATCGTCATGAGCGAGGAGGGCTTGCAAACCATTGGGTTCAATTCTTACCAAGGGATCCATGAGTACTATCACATAGACACAACAAGGGCAGTGAGAGGTAGGTTGTTTTCTCCAACACAGAAACAACAATAAGAGGTCTGTAAAATCGGGAGAGGCCCGATACCTAAGGACTCAAGAGGATACCATAACTGACAATTTGAGCTCTGAGTGGGTAAGAACCAGAGGAAACGCATGATACTAAACCATTTTGCGAAATGAATACTAAACTCAAAAACCACTACTTACCTCCTCCAACAATGAATGTGAGTCTAATTTATGCAAGACAAAAGGGTGATGTGGAATGTAAGTATGTCAGTCATGTACTAGAGTGATAAGATCGTGATACAACTGGTAAGAGAAAGATTCATATTTTGAATTTAACCAAAGGTTCTACGCAATGAAGCATATATCAAATGTAAAAATCACATAATCAAAAACAAAATCGACTAAGTCATGTCTCCAAAAGTGTATGAATCAAACGTTATGATAATGGATCAACGAATGAAAAAGATGGGCTTACAAGATTTTAAGTTTATAAAAATATAGATTCCCTTCAGGTGTAATCCCTTTTGCAAAAAGAACCAAAGAAATCACAAATTGTATAATGATTACTCAAGCCAAACTTTTGCTCTAATTTCATGCTTTCAGTCATGAAATTAAACAAAACAAACGATAGATTAAAAACGAAAAACTCTTATACTCAACTAGGCCAAATGAATCTCTCCAAAGCCAAAAGACAGAAAAGTTTGTAAGGAGAAGGAGGAAACTACAAAAAAAATCTATCCCTTGGCGACATAATAAAAATTGACAAGAGTTGTTGGCTACCAACACAATGGTAAGAGATTGATGTGGCAAGATCCAAACGAAGCAATGTTCGTTGAACAGATATGAATGCTAGAGAGGGTTCCATACATCCACTTCTATAAGAGGTTATCTATAAGAATTCAACGGTTCAGATCACCGCAGTGGTCCTTACATGTCACATCAAGACATGCATTTTTGTAGGGAAATGCCTTACAACGTAATTAATAAATTAATTAATTGTTTTAATTTTCTTAAATTCAACACCGTTGGATTAAATGCAAAGGTATGTGAATGGATATTGGTTTTGGTCTATTGATTCGTGATAGAATATTAGCTCACGGAATGTTTTAAAACACTCATCCATCAAATTTAATTTAAAAGAATATTTAATTTTTAGATGTTTATCCTAAAACCCTCACTGAATTATTTAATTTTTGTATGTCCATCATAAAATGATTACTAAATTAATAAAAATCTAATTGATATGTTGATGTAAATTGCAATTTCTTAATTCAAAATTACACCTTAGAGAGGAAGACAAACAAAACGTAATTAAAAAATTAATTAAACATCCCATTGATAGGTGGATGTAAATTGAAACTTCTTAATTCAAAATTACTACCTTGGAGAAGAAGACAAACTAAATATAATTAAAATATTAATTACAACCAGACTAATAACATAGATTGATGTGAGGTGTGAATTTGTTCTTTTATATAAATATATTTATATTTATCGTGACAACTAGATTAATGATAGAGATTGATGTATTTTCTTTTAAAGTTTCACTAAGCAAAAGTGAATCAGGTCAGCTAACATGATTAGATTTAAAATATATATATAAGATATTTAGTATTACTAGGCATCCAAAATAAACTTGAGGGAGGGACCCCAGGAGGAAGATGGCTTTCAAATTCTGGTATTGGCGGGATACCTGTTTTAGCAGTTTTTTACTGTAACGATTGTCAAACATGGCAGATTTCCAGTTTTAGAAATTGGATAGCCTATGTATTGGAGTGTTGATCCTTGTACTAACATTGCTAGCATCTGATTCTCATTCTTCTGGTAGATGTTTCTTCCATCTTTTTCATATTTTTGGTTCTTTAGGTAGGTGTTTGTGTGTCCACTATCTAGTACCTCTATTTTAGCGATCCTTGTGACAGTAACGGACTTTAGACTTGCTTACTGTTACATGCTAACCCTGGGTTTATTGTTTACTCTGTGGGTGAGTTACCCTTTTGGGTAATTGTTCCGAAGTCTTGTCTTATTATTATTTTTGTCGTAGCATCAGGAACTTCTGTTTCAGGTGGTTAACTGTAAAGTCCTCTCCGAGTATTGACATTACTCCCCTTATCTCCTTGGAAACTGGGGTTACCCTTATCCGTTGATCTCGATCTTCGGATTCGGGTGATCATTAGTAAAGTCCATATGGCACTTAGTCGATTGGAGATGATTAATAAGGAAGTAAATGCATTATTAAATGAGCCAGAGGAAACATTTTGGCAAGCGGCTAGTGATACTTCTAGATTTATTGGAGAGACCTCTCTTAGTACTCTTCCTGGTAGAAAAATTTTCTCTGCGAAGCCTTCTGAACCGAGCCCTGATAGTGGTAAACTCTCAGGTTTTGCACCTACTTTGGATACGTTTTTACCTTCTGGTGGTGATTCTTTGAGAGGGGTAAGAAACTTGGTGTCAGGGTGTAACTCTCAGAAAGGGGAGGGAAGCTCGGCTTTTTTACCTTTGAGTCTCAAAGCTAAGAGTGTGGCTACTATCCATAAGGGACGTAGATAATGGGTGGCAAAACAATTGGTAAAATGAATGGTCCTAGGCTTCGATATTGGCCTGGAGGACACTTGCCGATTGGCCCTTTGTGGGATGGTGGGTAGATTTGCCTACAGTAATTTGAGTGTAGAGAATTTTTCTATCTGGTTAGAGCGGACTTGGATACGTGTCATTGGTTATGTTCCAGAAGTGTTTTTCCTAACTAAAGGATGGTTAGGGTTTATGTACAACTTTGCTGAGGATGTAGCTATTTTGTTAGAGGGGACATGGGTAAATGGCACAAATAGTCTCATGCTCAAAAAGTGGAGGGTTGATTTCAACCAAGAAAATGAATACTTTTCCTTTTGCCATTTCTGGGTTTTGTTACCAGGACTCTCGCTATTCTTATGGAATGAGGGGGCACTATTGGAGATAGGAAATGCACTAGGAAAATTCTTAATGGTGGATAGAGTCAATCTTGGATCTTTTTCCTGCAAAGTGTGTAAGGTTTTAGTAGAATTAGACATTCACCAGGGATTGCCAGAGACTTTAGATATTCAATGGAGGGGTTTACACTTTCATCAAAGTTTGGATTACCTTGGTATCCCTTTTCGGTGCAGCTACTGTCAAAGTACATCACACCTCAGGAGAAATTGAAAAGGTATAACTGTTGATGATTTGACACAGGATGATACGTTTCAGTATTTAAGTGAGCCTGACTTATCATTGGAGACAGACTTTACTAGCTTCGCATCGCCACAACCTATTGGTGAAGACAACAGTCACAAGGAATTTCAAAATTCAATGTCAGGTAAGCTTCTAACTCATTTCCTTGTCTTTTCCAATTCCTTGCCTGTTTGGGAAAGAGAAGTTGTAAACTCATCAGATTGGCTTCAGTAGGTAACCACGAAGGTCTCTCCTTATCTCTCAAGATTTAAGGACTATAATGGAATATCAGTCTAGTCTTCGGGTAGCCCTAATATTCTATGTTCTGACCCTGTTACCTTTCCAATTGTGATTCATGAGTCCAACTCAGTCAGCATTTATTCCACAGGAGATAAGGTAAACTATTGTAGTCCTTCTATTGATCTGATCACACAAACTATTGTACCTAACTCCTTGCAGTATTCTCCAATATTTTCGAACAATCCTATTTTTCCTCCTGGCTATAGGGAACCCGAGGAGGGGGAGTCCACACTTTTAGCTGTTCTATATTCCTTAGTTCCTTTTATTGTTGACAAGTATTCTTCTGTGAAGATACCAGTGTCTCAGGGGAAGTCAGTCCTTTTTGAAGATTCTGGGAGTGGGGAAGACGGCTATTCAAAGATTGCCTCTGAAAAGGTGAGGAAATAATACGCTTGGTCAAGGGGATTGGGTGTTGAGACTTCCCCGATCAAAACAAGAATTTCTTGTAAGAAGTCGTCACTTGCTACAGTTGTTCCTTCTAGTCAGATTACTTCCATCGATGGTGGGTCCCTTAGAGATTTGAAGGCCCTGGCTCGAAAGAAGTAATGATACTTCTTTCACTAAATCTAAGAGGGACAGGTGGCGCCCTAAAGCTTCCTCAGTTCGATGTGTTCTAGATAAGACCCGTCTGAATATCGTGTTTTTACAGGAGACACTTGCTCATTCAGAAAAAGCTTGTTTCTTCTTTCATTCAGTTAGACCAACTTGGTTATGTTGTGCAGTTAACTTAGTTGGCACTTCAGAGGGCTTATTGGTCTCATGGGATCCCAATTTTTTCAATTTAGTTTCGTTTCTTACTTGTGGTGGAATCTTATTGTCGGGTTTCTATTTAGAAATCAGAAGAGAGATAAATTTCTTGAATGTTTACAGTCCTTGCTTGGAGCGCAAGCAATTATAGGAGAAGCTGGCTACATTAGGATTATTAAACATTAAGAGTCTTATCCTTGCTAGTGACCTTAACTTGACCTTATCCTCTGATGAAATCTGGGGAGGTAATGTATTATTGGGTCGGCTGGCTCTATATTTCAAGAATCTTTTTCTTACTAAAAAGTTGATTGACATGGTACCGGGGAGAAGAATGTCTAACTGGTGGAATGGATGTTTGGGGAATCATTTCTTAGCCAAAAGGTTGGATAGATCTTTCATGTCTAAATATCTTATTGAGTCGGTTGGTATTTATAGAGCATGGGTGGAGTACCCGTTCATATTCGATCATGCACCAATCCTTCTTCAATTAGATCTCCCGTCGATGTACACAGTTTACCCTTTTAAGTTCAATCCGCAATGGTCTCAGGAGATAGATTTCACATTACTGTTACAAAAGTTGTGGAAAGATCCTAAGTATCTTACTGAGTCGGGGAAACAAAAGTGTTTGGTCTAGAAACTTAAAGACTTGATGATTATTACTAAATGCTGGAAAAACTCCCAACAGAAGCACAAAAATGCTCGACTTAACAGTCTGGAGCATGAGATCTCCTTCAGAATTGAGAATTTTGCGGAGGGTTTGAGTACTTCTTTGTTGGAAATGTCACTAGAAGATATGGAGAAGGAGAGAAATACACTACTAAAGGAATCAAAGGAGATTTTGCATCAGTGTAGTCATGCGATCTGGATCAAGAGCGGTGACCAAAATACAAAAATTTTCCAAAAATTTGCGAGCTTCAGAAGTAAGTCAAAATATCTGTGGGAAAAACTTGGTGACCAGGACCAAGTTTATAGGGGTCAAGAGCATATCAAATTAGCAGCATTGAATCATTTTAAATATTTTTACAAGGAGCAACAAGGATCCTCGATTACAGAATAAGTCAGGGTGGCGACACTTTGTCCTAGAATGCTTGATGAAACTGAAGCTGAGGGACTTTTCAAGCTAGTGGATAAAGAAGAATTACTGAAGGTCTTAAAAAACTTTAAAGTGGACAAGAGTCCGGGACCAGATGGTTGGACATGGAGTTCTTCAAGCATCATTTTGAAACTGTTGGGGATGATCTGTTGGATATGGTGGAAGAGTCTAGGAAAAAAGGCTTTATTCCAGGTACCTTAAACTCTACTTTCATTACACTGATTCCTAAAGTTAATAAACCCAACCAGTTTGGAGACTTTAGACTGATCTCGCTATGTAACTTAAGTTATAAAATTATTTCAAAGATAATAGAAGACCGGATAAAACCTTTTTTTATCAAGATCTTTATCTGAGGAATAGTTGGGGTTCCTTCAAGGAAGATAGATTCAAGATGCTATAGGTACTGTGCATGAATGTATCCATAGTATTAAAAAGAAAAAATTGAAATCCATGGTTTTAAAATTGGATTTACAAAAAGATTATGATTGTATTAATTGGGATATGTTGCAAATGATTCTCCTCCAGATAGATTTGGGATAGAATATGACTCATTGGATTATGAGTTGTGTGATTTCTTCTACTTTATCAATGTTGATTAATGGGGAGGCTACCGACTACTTTAAGAGTGGTCGAGGTCTTAGACAAGGTTGTCCCTTATCCCCTCTTTTATTTATTCTAGTTATGGAAGGTTTGAGTTTGATGCTGAAAGAAAGCCAAAATGTTGGAATATTGGTCGGAATAAAAGTTTCAAGGACTTTAAAGATTTTACATGATCTCTTTGTTGATGATGTAGTCATTATGACTAACGCAAATATGCAGGAATGGTGGGAAATCGATAAGATTCTTAAAAGTTTTTGTTTGTCTTCTAGAATTTCTATTAATGCATCTAAATCTACTTTTCATCAAGCGAGATTAACGGATCAGGAGATGTTACCGTATAAAGCTCTATTCCCTTATAATTTTTTAGAGATGGATCAGGGATTCAAGTATTTGGGGTTCTATATTAAAGTTGGATATCAACATAAAGAAGAATGGAGATGGTTGATAAAAAAGGTGGAAAAAAGGATTAGTAATTGGTGTTACAAGTGGTTATCCATAGGAGGCATATTCACACTATTGAAAGTTGTTTTAGAGAGTCAACCTATTTATTGGTTGTCACTAGCGATGGTCCCTATTTCTGTACTAAACTCGTTGAGAAAGTTGATGTATAATTTCCTTTGGCATAGAACTAATGAGTCTAATAATTTTCATTTGTGTCATTGGGATCAAATCGCACTTCCTAAATCCTTTGGAGGATGGGGCATTGTAATGTCCCCACTTTGGGACATCATCATAGTGCAGAGGTTTATGATGACTAGAGTAGCCAGATGGATGTTATAGCGAGTACAGGGATTATTGAGAGGCATTGTGGGGTCCAACTTGCATTTCTTATCATATTCCATCATTATGAGCCGTTCAACACAGGTTGGCTTTGTTTCCATTGCATTCTGACGGTTTCCATGATTTTGACTATTTAGCTATAAGCTAATTGAATTCACTGAAGAGGTCATTTTGAGCACATTACTTGGAGGAACCTATCAGTGTAATAGATAATTGGAATCATGAGTCGAAACACTACAGGATGGGATGGTGAGAAGTGACTTTCAGTCAGGGAAGTCACAAGGAGAGATAAGGTGTTTTTCAGATGTAAAAAGGTTAATTAATTAATTAAAGTGATTTAATTAATTAATTAAATATTAATAAAATGAAAGTCACTTTGGAGGGACAAGGAGAGAAAAATGTTTAAAGGAAAGGCAAGGGCCTCTACTCAATTCATTCATGTATGATCATATTTTCATATCTGGCTTCTAGCTAGTGAACCCAACATTGGGGGTTTTGAGGTTTTGACTTAACAAACCCTAGAGGAGGATTCAGTGGTCAAAGGTTCCACCTAGCTTGTCCCAAGATTGGTCTCGAAGATGAAATACACTCCCATACCATTCTAGTTCCATATCTACTCAGTTGCAAAAGGATTCCACATCAGTTACTTGTGCAGATAAAGAGAGGGTGCACCAGTTGGGGGTTTCCAACAAGTGGGGACGCACCATTCTTGGAGAGAGATTCATTGTAGGTGATTGGTAGGGCTTTTGGAGATTCTATCACCTGGGTATTCATTGATGGGATTTGGACATCAGATCTAGTCCATTGTCGAGGAGTTACCATGGCTACATCATCATCTACAGGTTTGGACAGCTTTGGGAGAGAAAGGATGATTTGGTGATTCAGTGATTTGCAGATCTAGGAGGCTATACCTCATACCTGACCTTGAAAATTCTTCCAAGGGTTTGTGATTGCCCGATCTATCATTTTGGAGAGTTTCAGAAGGTTTGGAGGTCTCATTCACCTAGGCTGAATTATCTAGGGTTTCAAGCATCCATGAGGGGCGCACCATTCAGTGGAGGAGTTCGGATCCACGGGGTTTGAGAGTGACTTTGGAGATTTGGGCACCTGGGTTGTCCTTACAGTTGCCCGATCTATCAGTTGGCATATTTCTTGGGGTGATTGGACACTTTTGGAAGTAGGCCCGAATTGTTGAGGAGGTTTATCTATCCAGTAGGGCGTGGCACCTACCAGCTTGGGGGTTTAGCATTCGTATGGCCCAGATCTACTTGTATTCAGTCTTCATTGTATATCCAGCCTTTGGAGGCTTATTTTGTATTATTGGGATCATTTTGTAGCAGCTCTATTGTCTATCTTCTTGTCCATCTATTGAGCATTCCAGATCGGCATCTTCATTGTAGCAGGTTCCTCTATTTCATGAATAAAATCATATTTGTGATGTTTTGGCTTGTCTATCATATTGCATATGGTTGATGTATGTTCCATGATTGTATATTCTTGTTATTTGTTGCAACACACATATAAACACATCAGTAAACCCTAAGGCCAAAATCAAGAGGTCATTCAACAAGTAAACACATGTAAACAAATATATTAGCAAAGTGTTTGACGAAATACCTCACTCAAAAAAAGTTTTAAAAGACACCAAAACCATGATGATCCTGGCCTAATGGATTGGGATCATTACATTGGTATCAAAGCTTAGATTCCTGCCAGCCGTGGGAATTAGTACATGTATGCAGAGCCATAGAGGGGTCTTTCATAAGATGAAATGGATATTGTGGATTTTACTAGAGAGGTTGTACGTAGTAGATGGGAATACTACTACGACCTTAGTGAGGAAACTAGGGCCTTAATAACCTTCCGATAATATTTATCCTTGAAATATCCTAGGTGGAGCATAGAAGATATTACATTCTAGGTCAAACAAGAAGAGGAATACATGGCCACAACAGCCAGATGGAGGGAAGCAAAGAGAAACCCCACACCCATTAGGAGCACACATCTTTGCTACAGTTGCAAGGTGCCTTAAGAAATAGATCATAGGTGTAGGGCTAAGGATAAGAAGCATATAGTTGAGGTACAAGAGGACAATGATGATGAGTCATGTGAGGATGTATCGATTGAGGCTTACCTAGAGCAGTCTGATGATGAGAGTGACTCTAGCACAGAGGCTAGTGATAGTGACTCTCGTACAGAGGATGATGCTACTAGCACGCTTGAGGAGGATGATGACCCTTGTGTAGTGGATAGGCAGTTGGATGGACAGGACGATACCACCAGTGTCTTAGCAGACATATCACATACCATTGATGACCTTACACCTCAGCAGAGTGGTGACACTAGTGAGGATTCACACGTGTTAGCACCTAGAGATGATAAGATTCCTATAATGGTCATGACACATATGATAGCCACGTCACATGAGGAGTTCAGTGGAATGTCGGTTAGGGTTGATGAGCCTTGTGTGAGGGATGCACACCACAGACATGTAGACCCACCGATCCAGGAGGAGATACAGGGAGTACAGACAAGGGACCTTACACATACAGATCAGATTGAGGATATTGAGTCATAGTTATTGGAGACTCCATAAGTTGAGAAGATTGCAGAGGCTGGCAGGTTGATGGAGCACTTACTTCCAGGATCAGACTGCATTGAGGAGGATGCACTCTTTAGAAGTCAGGATGACCATAGCACATGTCTGGATACATCTCTATGGGATCCAGACGCAGATGATAGTAGCAGGTTGAGTGCACAGGAGGATACGACTGCTCATACAGGATATAGTGTTATTCAGGAGGAAATAACATCTAGTGATGGGGTGTAGTGGCATACAGGAGTACCCAGCAGCACAGTAGATATTGGGAAGTTGAACACATTATCTTATGCAGAGAGTGTCAATGGGGACTCTAGAATTGACATTAGCAGTACTGACAGTGGCAGTGAGGGATATGAGGTGGCACCTCAACATGACCAAGATCAGGAGTCACACCACTTAGTAGAACAATTGAGAGTCAGTGAGGATATGATCATGGCAGCCACCAGGTGCAGTGATGACATGCATGCATTGATGGAAGATTACTGTTGGAGAGCATCAGTGGCACATGGTAGTGCAGATGAGGGATTTGACATGGATGAATTTCATACTCTCAGGGAGAGAGTATCCATGATGAGGACCGATTACCAGCAGTTGTTGACTAACAGGGACTACCTATTGAGGATTGGTGAGATGTATCATGAGGCTCTAAGGGCGCGGGAGTTGGAGATGGAACGACTCACTCAAGAGTTGGAGAGCACTCAAGGATTCTTGAGAGGCACATAGACAACCCTTCAAGAATCAGGGTCTAGATCAGATGAGTCTCTCGAGGAGATTCGTCAGAGATCCACTTCATCTATCTTAGTGGACACTCATATGTATCAGTGAGTCACGTTGATAGAGGATGTTGGTGATCTAGCAGAGGAGCACTGATTGATGGAGGACACTTCCACTTGTGTTCTGAGAGCAGTTGACCTCTATGTAGAGGTTGATCCAGCAGTATGCCCAGGATCTATGATGCAACATGAATCTATGGGAGACGACATTTGTATGTCGGAGCATACAGTGATGAGTGATAGCTCGCAGGTACCTATCGAGATGTATGGTGGGATTTAGAGGGGTGTACTACCTTTAGGGAGGAGACACACTTAGGGGAGCATGCAGATCCCAATCCTTCGCAGGAACATATGGTTATGAGATCTCACCTTCACCATTTCAGAAGTTGCATGGGTGATGGGAGATGGAGATTGGTTTACCAGCAGTTGGAGGAGTTACTTCTGGTTGTGCCTCATGATTGGAGTTTAGTGATGGCTACAGGTGAGCATTTATCAGGGGTACAGGTAGACGTGATCTTGTTCAAGTCCTTGGGATTGACCGAGGCAGGTGGTATTTTTCATCCCTACAGTCAGCTACAGATATCTCTGTTACCTTTTCTCGACACATTTATCATTGACAACAACATGAGGAGAGATAGACAATGGCAGAGGACATGGAGAGTGATTAGGCCGAGACCACTTGACAGGAGTACTTTTACGACATACAACAGGTCAGAGGTGGATCATCGTGAGCAATCAACTGAGATTTGGTGCATTATGGTGAGCACCATAGGCCAAGTGACAGCAGATGAGCACAGAGAGCTTCCGACAGTGGTCAGTCTGGCACAAGAGTAGCTAGTGGAGACTGGAAGTGATAAACTTCCAGGGTTTCCATGGGATCCGGGAGTTCACTTGGTTAGCAGGATGTTTTGCTACATGATCACCCAGGTTGTGCCAGAGAGCCACATACTCTACCAGGGGTTGATTTAGAGAGGGCATGCAGGTTTTTGTTTGATAGAGCGAGGCAGCTTCTCACTCTTGAGGTGGGTGGACATGTACTATTTCAATAGGGACATTTTTACAGGTACAGTTTTTGGACAGTGGGTCCAATGGTCACAGGTATTTCAGCATGATGATCCAGGAGAGGAGGATCCAGTATGTATGCAGGGGGCAGACATTCATAGTCAGAGTAGTGCAGGGCTAGCATGGCAATCTTCGACAGATCTTAGCATCGGACCCAGGGATTGCAGGATTGAGCATTTCACTGACTGACAGGGGAGAGTGGACCATTGCAGGGGAAATTTATTCTAACTTTCCATTGAGTTTTAGTGTTGAGAGGAGTGCATCGCTTGCGGGTGTCTTGCGGAGGTCTGGCAGCACCTCATTCTAGCATCAGCATGTGCAGTTGATGGAGGTCGTATGGATATTAGAAGAGACTTGGAGGATGGATTCATTTCGATATGAGGCCATGTGTCATATGCAGGAGACTCTCAGAGTTGTTATATTTCAGGGTTATACTTCCCAGGGGCTAGCAGTTCATGACTTGATATGGGACCCAGGGGGCAGAGTGTATGAGTGTTCATCTTTGGATGGGTTCTACTATGTACCCCAAAGGTGGACATGGGACCCTGGTATTATACTTGAGGTAATTTGGTTACTACTTGAGGACAAGCAATTTTCTAGCAGGGAGGACTGTAATGTCCCCAGTTTGGGACATCATCACAGTGCAGAGGTTTATGATGACCAGAGTAGCCAGATGGATGTTATAGCGAGAACAGGGGTTATTGAGAGGCATTGTGGGGTCCAACTTGCATTTCTCATAATATTCCATCATTATGAGCCATTCCGCACAGGTTGGCTTTGGTTCCATTGCATTTCGATGATTTCCATGATTTTGACTATTTTGAGCTATAAGCTAACTGAATTCACTGAAGAGTTCATTTTGGGCACATTACTTGGAGGAATCTCTCAGTGTAATATCTCGTTGGAATCAAGAGAAGAAACACTACAGGATGGGATGGTGAGAAGTGAATTTCAGTGGCCAGGTAAGCCACAAGGAGAGATAAGGTGTTTTTCATAGGTAAAAAGGTTAATTAATTAATTAAATATTAATAAAATGAAAGTCACTTTGGAGGGACAAGGAGAGCAAAAAGTATAAAGGAAAGGCAAGGGCCTCTACTCAATTCATTCATGTATGATCATATTTTCATATCTAGATTCTAGCTAGTGAGACTAACATTGGGGGTTTTGAGGGTTTTGACTTAACAAACCCTAGAGGAAGATTCGGTGATGAAAGATTCCACCTAACTTGTCCCAAGATTGGTCTCGGAGATGCAATACACTCCCACACCATTCTAGTTCCAGATCTATTCGGTTGCAGGAGGATTCCACATCAGTTACTTGTGCAGATAGAGAGAGGGCACACCAATTGGGGGTTTCCAGCAAGGGGGGGGCGCACCACTCTTGGAGAGAGATTCATTGCAGGTGATTGGCAGGGATTTTGAAGATTCTATCACCTGGGTATTCATTGCAGGGATTTGGACATCGGATCTAGTCCATTCTCGAGGAGTTACCACGGCTAGATCATCATCTACAGGTTGGGACGGCTTTGGGAGAGAGAGGACGATTTGGTGATTCAATGATTTGCAGATCTAGGAGGCTATACCTCATACCTGACCTTGAAACTTCTTCTAGGGGTTTGTGATTACCCGATCTATCATTTTGGAGAGTTTCAAGAGGTTTGGAGGTCTCATTCACAGTTTGGAGATACTTTGGTTGTAGAGTTTAAGCTTAAGGGTGACTGGATTGGCACCAACCTGTTGGAAGGTATTGAATCATGGACTGAGGACTTTTCGGCCTCCCCACAATTTCCAGCTTATGTCTGTTGGAATATTTGGCATGAGAGAAATAAAGCTCTTTTTGAAGATTCATGTCCCTCTATATTGACTATGATCTACAAGACGAAGGCTCTTCTTATCTTTAAGCCCATCGTTAAAAAAGATAAGATTCATCATGATATATTAATTACACACAACAGTGCAGATGCATTTGCATGGTTTGATGGGGCAGCTCAGAAGGATGGCAACGAGTGTGCAGCTGGTGGAGTTATTAAAACCACAGATGTTGAAGTTTATAAGTGGACTTATAATTGTGGCAGTGGAACAAACACCAAAGCGGATCTTCTCGGTGCTTGGGAAACTTTCATGCTTGCAAAAAAGATGTATGTTTCTAGTATTCAAGTAATGGGGGATTCGAAATTTATTATAGAATGGTTGATGAACAAAGGCAGACTCAAGGTAGCATCATTAGAAGGATGGAAAATTAGGATCAAAGAATTAACAAAATTGTTCAGAGCTATAAAATGTCAACATATTTATAGGGATTTCAATATGGAAGCTGATAAACAATCTAAGCTGGCACTCGAAGTAAGTGAAGGCTATATATACTATCATCAATGGATCAGTGGAGTGAAGGGCCTTAGAAAACAAATCAGGATCCACTAGAACTATTGAGAGTTCAAATATGTTTTATTTTTGGCAAGTAAGATATGAATGAATCCCTTGGAGGATTGATATGTTTTGGTCTTCGGTTTATTAGAAATATGATATTTCATATTTCAGTTTGGTACAATCTTGGCCAGAATAGCTTTATTGTAAGAACTACTTGTATTGGGACTATAATCATTTTTTGAATCTTTTTGGAAAAAGATATTGTATAAGGAATCTTCTTATAAAGAGATGAGAAGTGAAAAAATTATATGATAATATAATTGGGCAAATTTTTTCATGGAAAAAAAGGCATCCCAAATATAGAAATTACAGAAAATAATGCGTTGCCCATTATATGCACAATATGATTTCTCACGCATTTCTTTAGCAATGTGCATACCTTTTATGCAATGCCGTGGTGGAAATCGAATATGGTCCATTCATTAAATTTGGAAAAGATGGTCTTTACCGTTCAAATATTATTCTAATACCTATGGAGAATTTTCTGTCCCATACCTCATTCCTTTATTCAAAAGATGCAATAAAGCGATCAGCTAGATGAAAGCACTTCCTCCCCAACCGCCTGTTGAGAGCTAATGCTCAGATCACACTTCCAAAACCTGTCACCCAACCAAAAACCATTCCAATTTCCCACGATTCCCACCAATGCACAGTCTTGTCACTATCGTCACCCTCCTCTCCACTGTATTCATTGCAGTTTGTTGCAAGGGGAAGCCCACACAGCTCTGGATTACCCGAGAATGAAGTTGCCTCAAATGTGTCAAAGTGACGCCCATTTGGAATCCTCCCTGATAGTTTATTACTTGATAGGTTTAACCAGCCTAGGGAGTTCAGATCTGCAAGTGCTATAGGTATTTTTCCCTCTAAATGGTTGCATGACATATCTAAAGTTTCCAAATCGACCATGTTGCCAAATTCTTGGGGAATATGTCCAGTAAAATGGTTATGTGATAGATTCAACGTCCTCAGACCCTTCAGATAGCCAATATCCTCGGGAATGTCACCCGTAAGGTTGTTTCCTGAGAGATCCATAACAGGCTTGGAATTTGACGTCCCACAGGATGTTTTTTCAGTTTTTAGACGTATTTGACACTGGCTAATAAAATTTACACGTCGTCACTGACTGGCATGAGAATTATCTACCTGTCAGTTTGACGTGTGACCGCCTTCAATGCCCGTCAAAAACTCTAGTGGGTATACGGGCTAGGTAGTAGGGGTCACGAGTCGTGTAGGGTACGCATTGATAGCTTACACATGAAAGGGGTTAGAAATTGGGGACCTTGTGCCCGACCTGCCATTTAAACGGAAACCGTAACTAGTACAAGAAGCCATTTAAACCTTGCATGCTCTGAACCGGAGATGGAATGTTTCCCATGAGCCAAGAGTTAATGTTGAGAGCTGGAGTATTAAATCCATGCATTGGAGACTGGATCGGAGGAGACATGGCTTCGTAAGAGGAT
>SNQJ01S0118516.1:33471-48445 GCA_010110895.2 Picea sitchensis
CAGAGGTAAAAAGGTTAATTAATTAATTAAAGTGATTTAATTAATTAATTAAATATTAATAAAATGAAAGTCACTTTGGAGGGACAAGGAGAGAAAAATGTTTAAAGGAAAGGCAAGGGCCTCTACTCAGTTCATTCATGTATAATCATATTTTCATATCTGGCTTCTAGCTAGTGAGACCAACATTCGGGGTTTTAAGGTTTTGACTTAACAAACCCTAGAGAACGATTCGGTGGTGAAAGATTCCACCTAGCTTGTCCCAAGCTTGGTCTCGGAGATGAAATACACTCCCATACCATTCTAGTTCCATATCTACTCAGTTGCAAAAGGATTCCACATTAGTTACTTGTGCAGATAGAGAGGGGACGCACCAGTTGGGAGTTTCCAATAAGGGGGGTTGGACCATTCTTGGAGAGAGATTCACTACAGGTGATTGGCAGGGCTTTTGGAGATTCTATCACCTGGGTATTCATTGTAGGGCTTTCGACATCAGATCTTGTCCATTCTTGAGGAGTTGCCATGGCTACATCATCATCTACAGGTTGGGACGGCTTTGGGAGAGAAAGGACGATTTGGTGATTCAGTGATTTGTCGATCTAGGAGGCTATACCTCATACCTGACCTTGAAAATTCTTCCAGGGGTTTGTGATTTCTCAATCTATCATTTTGGAGAGTTTCAGGAGGTTTGGAGGTCTCATTCACCCAGGCTAAATTATCTAGGGTTTCAGGCATCCAGGGGGGGGCACCATTCAGTGGAGGAGTTCGGATCCGTAGGGTTTGAGAGTGACTTTGGAGATTTGGGCACCTAGGTTGTCCTTAAAGTTGCCCGATCTATCAGTTGGCATATTTCTTGGGGTGATTGGACACTTTCGGAAGCAGGGCCAAATTGTTGAGGAGGTTCAGCTATCCAGCAGGGTGTGGCACCTTCCAGCTTGGGGGTTTAGCATTCGTATGGCCCAGATCTACTTGTATTCAATCTTCATTGTATATCCAGCCTTTGGAGGATTATTTTTTATTATTGGGATCGTTTTGTAGCAATTCTATTATCTATCTTCTTGGTCATCTGTTGAGCATTCCAAATCGGCATCTTCATTGTAGAAGGTTCCTTTATTTCATGAATAAAATCATATTTGGGATGTTTTGGCTTGTCTATCATATTGCATATGGTTGAGGTATGTTCCATGATTGTATATTCTATTATTTGTTGCAACACACATATAAACACATCAGTAAACCCTAAGGCCGAAATCAAGAGGTCATTCAACAAGTAAACACATGTAAACAAATATATTAGCAAAGTGTTTGACGAAATACCTCACTCAAAAGAAGTTTTAAAAGACACCAAAACCGTGATGATCCTGGCCTAATGGATTGGGATCATTATAGTGGTATCAGAGCTTAGATTCCTGCCAGCCATGGGAATTAGCACATGTATGCAGAGCCATTGAGGGGTCTTTCATAAGATGAAATGGATATTGTGGATTTTACTAGAGAGGTTGTATGTAGTAGATGGGAATACTACTACGACCTTAGTGAGGAAACTAGGGCCTTAATAACCTTACGACAATATTTATCCTTGAAATATCCTAGGTGGAGCATAGAAGATATTACATTCCAGGTCAAACAAGCAGAGGAATACATGGCCACAACAGCCAGATGGAGGGAAGCATAGAGAAACCCCACACCCGTTAGGAGCACACAGCTTTGCTACAGTTGCAAGGTGCCTTAAGAACTAGATCATAGGTGTAGGGGTAAGGATAAGAAGCATATAGTTGAGGTACGAGAGGACAATGATGATGAGGGATGTGAGGATGGATTGATTGAGGCTTACCTAGAGCAGTCTGATGATGAGAGTGACTCTAGCACAAAGGCTAGTGATAGTGACTCTCGTACAGAGGATGATGCTACTAGCACGCTTGAGGAGGATGAAGACCCTTGTGTAGTGGATAGGCAGCTGGATGGACATGACGATAGCACCAGTGTCTTAGCAGACATATCACATACCATTGATGACCTTACACCTCAGCAGAGTGGTGACACTAGTGAGGATTCACACGTGTTAGCACCTAGAGATGATAAGCTTCCTATGATGGTCATGACACATATGATAGCCACGTCACATGAGGAGGTCAGTGGAATGTCAGTTAGGGTTGATGAGCCTTGTGTGAGGGATGCACACCACATACATGTAGACCCACCGATCCAGGAGGAGATATAGGGAGTACATACATGGGACCTTACACATACAGATCAGCCTGAGGATATTGAGTCATAGCTATTGGAGACTCCATTAGTTGAGCAGATTGCAGAGGTTGACAGGTTGATGGAGCACTTACTTCTAGGATCAGACTGCATTGATGAGGATGCACTCTTTAGAAGTTAGGATGACCATAGCACGTGTCTGGATACATCTCTATGGGATCTAGGCACAGATGATAGTAGCAGGTTGAGTGCACAGGAGGATACAACTGCTCATACAGGATATAGTGTTATTCAGGAGGAAATAACATCTAGTGATGGGGTGCAGTGGCATACAGGAGTACCCAACAACACAGTAGATAGTGGGCAATTCAACACATTATCTTATGAAGAGAGTGTCTTTGGGGACTCTAGAATTGACATTAGCAGGACTGACAGTGGCAGTGAGGGATATGAGGTGGCACCTCAGCATGACCAAGATCAGGAGTCACACCACTTAGCAGCACAGTTGAGAGTCAGTGAGGATATGATCATGGAAGCCACCAGGTGCAGTGATGACATGCATGCAGTGATGGAAGATTATTGTTGGAGAGCATCAGTGGCACATGGTAGTGCAAATGAGGGATTTGACATGGATGACTTTCATACTCTCAGGGAGAGAGTATCTATGATGAGGACCGGTTACCAGCAGTTGTTGACTGACACGGACTACCTATTGAGGATTGGTGAGATGTATCATGAGGCTTTGAGGGAGTAGGAGTTGGAGATGGACCAACTCACTCAAGAGTTGGAGAGCACTCAAGGATTCTTGAGAGGCACACAGACAACCCTTCAAGAATCGGGGTCTAGATCAGATGAGTCTCTTGAGGAGATTCGTCAGAGATCCACTTCATCTGTCTTAGTGGACACTCATATGTATCAGTCAGTCACGTTGATAGAGGATGTTGGTGATCTAGCAGAGGATCACTCGATGATGGAGGACACTTCCACGTGTGTTCTGAGAGCAGTTGACCTCTATGTAGAGGTTGATCCAGCAGTATGCCCAGGATCTATGATGCAACATGAGTCTATGGGAGACGAAATGAGTATGATGGAGCATACAGTGATGAGTGATAGCTCGCAGCTACCTGTCGAGATGTATGGTGGGATTTAGAGGGGTGTACTACCTTGCAGGGAGGAGACACACTTAGGGGAGCATGCAGATCCCAATCCTTCGCAGGAACATATGGTTATGAGATCTCACCTTCACCATTTCAACAGTTGCATGGGTGATGGGACATGGAGATTGGTTTACCAACAGTTGGAGGAGTTACTTCTGGTTGTGCCTGATGATTGGAGTTTAGTGATGGCTACAGGTGAGCATTTATCAGGGGTATAGGTAGACATGATCTTGGTCGAGTCCTTGGGATTGATCGAGGCAGGTGGTATTTTTCATCCCTACAGTCAGCTACAGATATCTCTATTACCCTTTCTCGACACATTTCTCATTGACAACAACATGAGGAGAGATAGATAATGGAAGAGGACATGGAGAGTGATTAGGCCGAGACCACTTGACATGAGTACTTTTACGACATACAACAGGTCAGAGGTGGATCATCATGAGCAATCAACTGAGATTTGGTGCGTTAAGGTGAGCACCATAGGCCAAGTGACAGTAGATGAGCACAGAGGGCTTCCAACAGTGGTCAGTCTGGCACAAGAGCAGCTAGCGGAGACTGGAAGTGATAAACTTCAAGGGTTTCCATGGGATCCGGAAGTTCACTTGGTTAGCATGATGTTTTGCTACATGATGACCCAGGTTGCGCCAGAGAGCCACATACTCTACCAGGGGTTGATTTAGAGAGGGTCTGCAGGTTTTTGTTTGATAGAGAGAGGCAACTTCTCACTCTTGAGGTGGGTGGACATGTACTACTTCTATAGGGACATTTTTACAGGTACAGTTTTTGGACAGTGGGTCCAATGGTCATAGGTATTTCAGTGTGAGGATCTAGGAGAGGAGGATCCAATATGTATGCAGGGGGCAGACATTCATAGTCAGAGTAGTGAACGGCTAGCATGGTGATCTTCGACAGAGCTTAGCTTGGGACCCAGGGATTGCAGGACTAAGCATTTCACTAACTGACAGGGGAGAGTGAACCATTGCAGGGGAAAGTTATTCTAACTTTCCATTTAGTTTTAGTGTTGAGAGGAGCGCATCTCTTGCGGGTGTCTCACGAAGGTCTGGCAACACCTCATTCTAGCATCAGCATGTGCAGTTGATGGAGGTCGTATGGATCTTGGAAGAGACTTGGAGGATGGATTCATTTCGATATGAGGTCATGTGTCATATGCAAGAGACTGTCGTAGTTGTTATATTTCAGGGTTATACTTCCCAGGGGCTAGCAGTTCATGACTTGATATGGGACCCACGGGGCAGAGTGTATGAGTGTTCATCTTTGGATGGGTTCTACTATGTACCGCACAGGTGGACATGGGACCCTGGTATTATACTTGAGGGAATTCGGTTATGGCTTGAGGACAAGCAATTTTCTAGTAGGGAGGACTGTAATGTACCCACTTTGGGACATCATCACAGTGCAGAGGTTTATGATGACCAGAGTAGCCAGATGGATGTTATAGCGAGCACAGGGGTTATTGAGAGGCATTGTGGGGTCTAGCTTGCATTGCTCATCATATACCATCATTATTTGCCATTCCGCACATGTTGGCTTTGGTTCCATTGCATTTCGACGATTTCCATGATTTTGACTATTTTGAGCTATAAGCTAACTGAATTCACTGAAGAGTTCATTTTGGGCACATTACTTGGAGGAACCTCTCAGTGTAATATCTCATTGGAATCAAGAGAAGAAACACTACAGGATGGGATGGTGAGAAGTGAATTTCAGTGGCCAGGGAAGCCACAAGGAGAGATAAGGTGTTTTTCATAGGTAAAAATGTTAATTAATTAATTAAAGTGATTTAATTAATTAATTAAATATTAATAAAATGAAATTCACTTTGGAGGGACAAGGAGAGCAAAAAGTATAAAGGAAAGGCAAGGGCCTCTACTTAATTCATTCATGTATGATCATATTTTTATATCTGGCTTCTAGCTAGTGAGCCCAACATTGGGGGTTTTGAGGGTTTTGACTTAACAAACCCTAGAGGAAGATTCGGTGGTGAAAGATTCCACCGAACTTGTCCCAAGATTGGTCTCAGAGATGCAATACGCTCCCACACCATTCTAGTTCCAGATCTACTCAGTTGCAGGAGGATTCCACATCAGTTACTTGCGCGGATAGAGAGAGGGCGCACCAGTTGGGGGTTTCCAGCAAGGGGGGGGCGCACCATTCTTGGAGAGAGATTCATTGCAGGTGATTGGCAGGGATTTTGGAGATTCTATCACCTGGGTATTCATTGTAGGGACTTGGACATCGGATCTAGTCCATTCTCGAGGAGTTACCACTGCTAGATCATCATCTACAGGTTGGGATGGCTTTGGGAGAGAGAGGACGATTTGGTGATTCAATGATTTGCAGATCTAGGAGGCTATACCTCATACCTGACCTTGAAACTTCTTCCGGGATTTTGTGATTGCCCGATTTATCATTTTGGAGAGTTTCAAGAGGTTTGGAGGTCTCATTCAGCCAGGACGAATTATCTATGGTTTCAGGCATCCAGGGGGGGTGCACCGTTCAATGGAGGAGTTCGGATCCACAGGGTTTGAGACTGACTTTGGAGATTTGGGCACCTGGGTTGTCCTTACAGTTGCCCAATCTATCAGTTCGCATATTTCATAGGGTGATTGGACACTTTTGGCAGCAGGGCCAAATTGTTGAGGAGCTTCAGCTATCCAGCAGGGCGTGGCACGTTCCAACTTGGGGGTTTAGCATTTGTACGGCCCATATCTACTTGTATTCAGTCTTCATTGTATATCTAGCCTTTGGAGGATTATTTTGTATTATCGGGAGCATTTTGTAGCAGCTCTATTGTCTATCTTCTTGGCCATCTGTTGAGCATTCCAGATTGGCATCTTCATTGTAGCAGGTTCCTCGATTTCATGAATAAAATCATATTTGGCTTGTCTATCATATTGCATATGGTTGATGTATGTTCCATGATTGTATCTTCTTGTTATTTGTTGCAACACACATATAAACACATCAGTAAACCCTAAGGCGGAAATCAAGAGGCCATTCAACAAGTAAACACATGTAAACAAATATATTAGCAAAGTGTTTGACGAAATACCTCACTCAGAAAAAGTTTTAAAAGACACCAAAACCGTGATGATCCTGGCCTAATGGCTTGGGATCATTACAGGCATCAGAAATATTTTCGACTTCAGTATATCATTGACAGCTAATACTCTTTGGAGAGTCTTATCTGGGCAAGGAATCTGGCATAGAGTCATCTGTGATAAGTATCTCCGTGGAATTTCAGTGACAAACTGGCTCATATCTTCCACTTTTCAGAATATTGGGTTCTTTAGAATTTGGAGTGGACTGATAAAATCGATCCATCTTATCACTCATGGTATGTTCTAGATTCCGGACAGAGGCACACAAATTGTCTTAGGAAAGGACCGTATCTTAGGTATGGGATTTTCCTCTTTCCTATCAACTAATTTATTAAATGACTTACATCTCCGAAATGTGAAGACACTAGCATAGGTTAGTTCTACTTCAGTAGATTGGGCATTCTCCTTTGATTGGAAAGGTAGCAAAGAACTGGGGCTCATAGGTGATTTGGACAGGGAATGGGAACTCTTTAGATCTACTCTTATTGATTCGGGAGCTATCGTCATTGACAAAGAAGATAGATTAAGTTGGAGGGGAGGAATCGGGCGGCCCGACAGTAAAGAATTTTTATATGACTATCATTCGGTCCAAAAATTTAAACAAGGTGGAGGTATGGAGAACTTCTATCTAGAAATGGAATGTGCCATTAAAGATAAAATTGTTCTCGTGGCTTGCCATGGAGGGAAAAATACTTACCTGAGAATCACTACAGAGGAGAGGCTGGGAGGGGCCTAGGAGATGCCAACTTTGTAGGATGGATTTGGAAACAATTTCACATCTCTTTATTTTATGTACCTTCGCTAGACAGGTATGAGATACTTTGGTTGTAGAGTTTTAGCTTAAGGGTGATTGGATTGGCACCAACCTGTTGGAAGGTATTAAATCATGGACTGAGGACTTTTCGGCCTCCCCACAATTTCCAGCTTATGTCTGTTGGAATATTTGGCATGAGAGAAATAAAGCTCTTTTTGAAGATTCATGTCCATCTATATTGACTATGATCTACAAGACGAAGGCTCTTCTTAGCTTTAAGCCCATCGTTAAAAAAGATAAGATTCATCAGGATATATTGATTACACACAACAATGTAGATGCATTTGCATGGTTTGACGGGGCAGCTCAGAAGGATGGCAACAAGTGTGCAGCTGGTGGAGTTATTAAAACCACAGATGCTGAAGTTTATAAGTGGACTTATAATTGTGGCAGTGGAACAAACACCAAAGCGGAGCTTCTCGGTGCTTGGGCAACTTTCATGCTTGCAAAAAAGTTGTCTGTTTCTAGTATTCAAGTGATGGGGGATTCGAAAGTTATTATGGAATGGTTGATGAACAAAGACAGACTCAAGGTAGCAGCATTGGAAGGATGGAAAATTAGGATCAAAGAATTAACAAAATTGTTCAGAGCTATAAAATATCAACATATTTACAGGGATTTCAATATGGAAGCTGATAAACAATCTAAGCTAGCACTGGAAGTAAGTGAAAGCTATATATACTATCATCAATGGATCAGTGGAGCAGAGGGCCTTAGAAAACAAATCAGGATCCACTATAACTATTGAGAGTTTAACTATGTTTTTTTTTTGGCAAGTAAGATATGAATGAATCCCTTGGAGGATTGATATGTTTTGCTCTTCAGTTTATTAGAAATATGATATTTCATATTTCAGTTTAGTACAATCTTGGCCAAAATAGCTTTATTGTAAGAACTACTTATATTGGGACTATAATCATTTTTTGAATCTTTTTGGAAAAAGATATTGTATAAGGAATCTTCTTATAAAGAGATGAGAAGTGAAAAAATTATATTAAAGATGAGAAGGGAAAAAATTATATGATAATATAATTGGGCAAATTTTTTCATGGAAAAAAAGCATCCTAAATATAGAAATTACAGAAAATAATGCGTTGCCCATTGTATGCACAATATGATTTCTCACGCATTTCTTTAGCTATGCGCATACTCTTTATGCAATGCCGTGGTGGAAATCGAATATGGTCCATTCATTAAATTTGGAAAAGATGGTCTTTACCGTTCAAATATTATTCTAATACCTATGGAGAATTTTCTGTCACATACCTCATTCTTTTATTCAAAAGATGCAATAAAGCGATCAGCTAGCTGAAAGTACTTCCTCGCTAGCCGCCTGCTGAGAGCTAATGCTCCGATCACACTTCCAAAACCTGTCACCCAACCAAAAACCATTCCAATTTCCCACGATTCCCACCAATGCACAGTCTTGTCACTGTCGTCACCCTCCTCTCCACTGTGACGACCCTCCTCTCCACTGTATTCGCTGCAGTTTGTTGCAAGGGGAAGCCCACACAGCTCTGGATTACCCGAGAATGAAGTTGCCTCAAATGTGTCAAAGTGACGCCCATTCGGAATCCTCCCTGATAGTTTATTACTTGATAGGTTTAAGCAGCCCAGGAAGTTCAAATCTGCAAGTGCTATAGGTATTTTTCCTTCTAACTGGTTGCATGACATATCTAAAGTTTCCAAATCGGCCATGTTGCCAAATTCTTGGGGAATATGTCCAGTAAAATGGTTATGTGATAGATTCAACGTCCTCAGACCCTTCAGATATCCAATATCCTCGGGAATGTCACCCGTAAGGCTGTTTCCTGAGAGATCCATAGAAGTATCAATCTGGAGATCGGTTAAAGTATACGCCAGATCCTGCCCCCTGTCCATCAAATTAACTACATCCCTAAGGTACGGTCCATATGTAAGTCCCGAGGAAGTTGACCTTGTGAAGTTTTCAGCCGTCATTATTGATAAGTTTGAAAGTTGTTGCGGTATCGAGCCTGAGAAATGGTTCATTGCCAGGTCAAGAATTTGGAGTTTTTGAAGGTAGCGAATCTGGATCGGTATCTCACCTTCAAAATTATTTGATCTGAGATCAAGTATGCGGAGCTTCGAAAGATCCCCAATCCATTCAGGCACTTTCCCTGATAGATTGTTTCTACTTAAATCCAAAATTTCTAAGCTTTTGCAATTTCTCAGAGACATGGGAATCTTTCCACTCAAGATGTTCCTATTGATGTGCAATATCTGAAGTTTGTTCAGTTTTCCCAGTTCCACCGGTATCTGCCCTTGAAAACCATTTTTTGCTAGATTCAATACCGTAAGAGAAGAGCAGTTACCTAAATGTGAAGGCAGTTGGCCAGAGAGCTTATTGTTTGAAAGATCCAGACCTTCCAGATACTCTGTTCGCTCACAAATGCAAGGAGGAATTTGCCCGTCCAGTTTATTCGATGCTAAGAACAAGAAACTAGAAGACTTCAACATCGTGCACATATCTGAGGGGACTGAACCTGTAATATTATTAGTTGACAGATCAAGTTCCATAGGGAAGGCTGCAACAGAACTTGGTGCATGGGGAAGGCTGCCATGGAAGTGATTGGCTCGTAACTCCACCTGCTTCAAAGAAGTCGACGAGTTAAACAGCTGGGGTGGTATCAGTCCTTCCAACTGATTGTTCGATAGGACCAACCTCTCAAGCTTTGGAAGATTCCACAGCCATGAAGGGATTTCTCCCTTGATGGTATTATTGGTGAGAACCAGAATGGTAATATAAAGTTGAGTCTTCAGAAAAACAGGAAACGTCCGCTCTATTTTACAAACGGCTAATTTCAACACATCTAAATAAAATGGCGGAGTCCACATGGAGCTGATATTGAAGGCTAATTTGTTATCCGACAGGTCAAGATATTTCAGATTGCTGAGGCCGTTTAAGTGCAACTCTGAGATTGCTCCTGTCAAAGCGTTGTGAGTAAGACTGATATTGGTCAGTTTAGACAACGATCCTAAGCATGAAGGGATAGGCCCAATCAAACGGTTGTAGCCCAGGTCTAGTACAGTAAGCGAGCGGAGTCGTCCCAATGACTCTGGAATCGTTCCCTTCAACATGTTGTGCTGCAATTGTAGCTTAGACAGAGATGATAGATTTCCTATAGAATATGGTATTGAGCCGTACAAACGATTGTTTGACATCTGGAAAAGGGTCAGGCTCTTCCATTGGCCCTGAAAAATCTGAGAAACGTTGGCATATATTTTGTTATATCCCAAATAAATCCTTTTCAAATTAGGAAGCCGAGAGAGGCTCTCAGATGCAAGAGATCCATTGAGATTTGCACGGCTCATCTGCAGGGAGACCAAACTAGTCATATTGCCTATCTAACTAGGGAATTCAGTGTGAAATGTGTTGCCATCAAGATGGAAGATTTGTAGTGAGGCAAGGTTCTGCAGGGAAGGGGGAATAGAACCCGTCAGTCCGCAGTTTGACATTGAAAGATTTCTGAGCTGCGAAAGATGACTTACTGATTCTCCCCATGATGACGAAGTTGCTGAGAGATCGACTCTGTTGACAACAAGATGTTCCAAGGCTGTGAGATTTGTAAACCATGAGAGATCGTGACTTGCCAACATAGAGGGCTCTGAGGTAGAGAGATCGAGTACTTTCAAGCTTGAGAGATTTCCGAGCTGCAAAGGTGGTACCTGCAAATCCGTAGACCTTAGGTTAAGGTATGTCAATTTTCCAAGAGGCCCAGCTCTCAGGGAATACGTTGGCCCGTAAAACTATTGGAACTCACATTCAAACTCTCCAAATCCCTTAACTCAAACAGTTGTTATTTTAAGGGATGGAAGGCACCACTCAAACTACAATTATGCAAATCCACCGCAACGATATGGCCGGTCCGTCTATCCCAAGAGACACCTTTCCATTGGTAACAGCTGAATGAAACATTCCAAGAAACCAGACATCCGGCAGGATCATGCAAACCACTTTTAAAGGCCAAGAGAGATTCCATTTCTTTATCTAAACAATCCATCTCAGAAGACACAGACATCAGTGTACCCGAAAAAGCTATGCAACATATGAATATGCGTATAGAAAAAACTCAATGGCTTTTGCATCATATTACCTGTCAGCAGCCCTTCCTGTTTCGAGGATTGCATTCCACCTGTTTTCGTCATCGGAGTCTTATGCATATTATCGGGTTGGATGGTAGAGAGAAAAAGAACATTAGAATTTAGAGGTGTTGGATTTAGAATTGCATCTCCACATGGACCTTCATAAAACATTGGTCCTGACTCCAATTCTAACTCGAACCTCAGTTACCAGCATAATCCAAAATGATTCCATGGGTCACCTGTCACCTCCGTTTGAAGTGACTTTGAAAATTATAGCAAAGACTGTGCGTTAACCAACGAAGTTAACATGTCATTCTCAATGGTCATTGCTCAATTTAGACTACATGGATTGTTAGGAATACCTTTCAGAGATGGTTAGGAATACCTTTCAGAGATGGAATGGTATGTCGGTTTTCGGATATAATACAACTCTAAACATTAGATTTTTTTTATTTTTCCCAACACTTATCATAGAAATCCGTTCAAAAAGGTTGAAAAATCTAATATTTAGACTACGCCGTTGGAATACCTTTCAGAGATGGAGAGACTCCAACTCTAACTCGAACCTCAGTTACCAGCATAATCCAAAATGATTCCATGGGTCACCTGTCACCTCCGTTTGAAGTGACTTTGAAAATTATAGCAAAGACTGTGCGTTAACCAACGAAGTTAACATCTCATTCTCAATGGTCATTGCTCAATTTAGACTACATGGATTGTTAGGAATACCTTTCAGAGATGGTTAGGAATACCTTTCAGAGATGGAATGGTATGTCGGTTTTCGGATATAATACAACTCTAAACATTAGATTTTTTTTATTTTTCCCAACACTTATCGTAGAAATCCGTTCAAAAAGGTTGAAAAATCTAATATTTAGACTACGCCGTTGGAATACCTTTCAGAGATGGAGAGTGCTGTACGTTCGTTTTAGTGGTATTAAGGACATCCTACTCCGGAGGGGCGAACCTTATCGATCAAACATAAGGACATCCTACGGGGCTGGGAAACTTCCAAACGGTTTTGCTGCTTTGTGTGTCGCAGCTCACTTTAATGTTCAGGATCAGGGAATCGTGACATTTCTGTCTATTTGTAATTATGTTAACTTCCAACTAACTTTCATCCGTTAACTTCAATTTCCATAGTCAATTCTTTAATTTTTTCCATGGAAAGAGTAAGCAACATCCATTTCATTCTATTAAATAGATTATGTGACTTGTTTGTCTCTATATGTGCTAGGATAAATAAAGTTATATGTGGTGGCAAAAAAACCCGTATATTTTTCTTTTAAAATGTGTATGTACTATGTGTTAGGATAAATAAAGTTATATGTGGTGCCAAAAAAACCCATATAATTTTTTTTTGAAAATGTGTTCAATGTCAAAGATTTTTTGATCTTCTTATGTGACCTATGTGTTTGCTAGTTTTTTCTATACATTAAGACACACCTAACATGATTGTTTATTTTCACGATTTTTCAGCTCATTGAAATTAATTTAAACTGTGTGAAAAAAAGGTGTCGAGAGAGAGGAAGATGTCATTTTCCTAAAAATTTTGTTTGTGATGATCTGCTCTGCAATTTCTCTCCAGGAAGAGGGCATCTTTGTAACATGCCTATCCAACTGAAATATTTCTAAGAAATGACATATTTGTAAGATGCCTATGACAGTTCAGTATAGTACCAATCGATATATTTGTAACATGTCTATCTAGTTGATTGTTTTTTGGCAATGATAAAAAATTTTGAAGGTTTTTATTTCTGTGGATATTCTTGTACATGTATTTACAAGTCTGTTCACCCTTGAATCTGTTAGGACTGAAACGACAACCTAACAAGGATGTCAATCCTACTAAATTTTTATAGATGTGGTATTCCTCTTTAAGTTTTTCCTAGGGTGTGTATAGTTCAAATGTGGGACTTAGAGAAAGTCCGTCGTAATGAATTAAGACAATACAAAATGATAGAAAAAGTTTTTTTTTGTTTTTTGAAATTAAGGTTCCTGGAAAATAGGACCAGGAATCACACACATCAAACATTCAAATTAAATAAACACAATTTATTGATGTCCAACATAGTTCAAGATAAAGATTTATGAGCACATAAAAATAAAAGAAGATGACTGACATGCATAAAGAGAACTAACTTTGCATTCTGAAAACAAGGTTACAAGGCACCGCCAAGATTGTTCCTGAAATAGTTTTCTTTGCAATTTCTCAAAAAATAATAATGTATGTTACATATTCCTCGAAATTTAATTGTATTTGTCATATAGACTTGGATTGGGGCTCCCGCGGACCATAAAAGAAATAAGTACAAGAAATAGGACTGTAGAAAGAAGAAGTGGGCGACTGTATACAACAAGACCTGAAAACAAGAAATTGGAAGTTATCAGTCTTTGGTTAAATATTTCTATTTGAAGAGGTGGAATAACCTGATTGATAAAGAAACTAGGATGTGATCAGTATAGACTTACTATGATGGTATCTCTCCCCCCCTTTGCTATTTTCTTGTTGATGCCTTTTTATTTCTCTCATCGACGATTACTAGAATCGTGCCAACCGCTTGTTGCTCTTCATCGATGAACTTGTCAATTGCCCTTTGTAGCCATTCTTCTATGTAGCTTTTTATGGGGGCCACATTGATCTCATGCCTAATTTTTATGTTGAAAAGCTTGAATTCTAATTCCCTTAGATCGATAGGAAGATTATGCAAAGCCTATTCAATTTCTTGATTTTTTATCGAATACTCCACTAGCCAGTTGTCCACATCATCCCCATCATATTTAAGGATGTCGTAAAACTTTTCTAAACACAACCCCTTAAAAATATCAACTTGTTTATCAAAGGCTTGCTTGGTTAAGAACAAGGAGTTGAGCATTAATTTGGGGTCTTGGACCTCGTTGGTACTTCCAGCTAAGTCTATTTCGGTCAGCTTTCTGAATAATTCTTCTTTCTTTGATACGGCTTGTTCACATGATAGGACAATGAGATGTAGGTTCTTAAATTTCTCTTTCCAACATGCATTTAATTGTTTGATCTGGTTTGGGGAGGGGATATCTTCTTCTCATTTCTGTCATGTTGGTGACATTTATGCCAAAAGGGATGACTATGTCTAGATAGAAACCTTCTTCATTTTTTAAATCCGCCTGCAAATATTCCTAGAAGGCATGTTCCCTCGTTCCAAAGGAAGTTGTGTTTTTTTATGTTTCCTAGGCTTCAATAATTAGCTGCATTCTTTTCTTGATATTCTTTGTAATATACCATATATAAAAAAGTATGCAGAATAGAAATAAAATGATAGAAATGGCAGAATAACAACATTATAACCAAAACAATCACCACAATAACACTGGAATGATATAATAATAACAATAGAAATAGCACTTTGATTCCGAGAGCAATGTTCACGGGCCTCTTCGAGAAGGCAACCTCCAATCGTGATGCAACCCGCCCCTCAGCGGATGGTCGCTCCCCACTAGGACCTTCTCTATCGCACAGGCCCGAAGAGTCAATGCTCTTCCAACTCCCTCGGGAGTTCTTTACCCAAAGTAACACTACCGGCAATCCTCTCTTC
>SNQJ01S0118517.1:8083-23274 GCA_010110895.2 Picea sitchensis
CCTCTCAATAATCCAACAGTTAGTGGATCCTGCCAAGATTATAGTGATTTTGGACATACAACCACCCACCCCAGTCAAACATTTGAGAGCAACCCTGGGTCATACAGGATATTACAAGAAGTTCATTAAGGGTTATGTGCAGATTACAACACCTATGGAGAAGTTGTTGAAGAAGGAAACTAAGTTCCAGTGGAATGAGGATTGTCAAAAGGGTTTGGATATATTGAAGAAAAAATTAGTGACCACACCGATTTTGATCTTTCCATATTGGAAGGAGGAGTTCCATGTCTGTGTGGATGCATCGTCTATAACTTTGGGCGTAGTACTATCTCAACCAGGGGAAGGAAACATAGACCACCCAATTGCTTTTGCAAGTAGGAAATTGTTAATAATAGAAAATAATTACACTACCAAAGAACAAGAAGGATTGGAAATGGTATATGCGCTACAAAAGTTTAGATATTACTTGTTGGGTTCTCACTTTAAGATGTATATAGACCATTCTGCACTAAGATACTTAGTGAACAAGCCAATTTTTGGGGGAAGAATATGTAGGTGGTTGTCGTTGTTCAAGGAATATGATTTTGAGGTTGTTGTGAAACCGGGGAAGTTGAATGCAGGACCAGATCACTTATCTCACATACTCTCAGGAGAAGATACAGGGAATCTAGATGACAACTTGTTGGATGCACACTTATTTGCAGTTAAAATGGTGGACGACTACTTCATAGACATTGTGCAGTTTCAAAGCACATGAATGGCCCCATCAAACATGACAGTTACGCAAAAGAAAAAATGAGTGGTTAAAGCATCATACTATCAGTTAATTGCAGGGAACTTATACAAGTTAGGTGCAGATGGAATATTGAGACGACGTGTGTTAGAGCATGAAAGGCCAATGATACTCTTAGAAGCACATGAAGGAATTGTAGGAAGACATTATGCAAGAAAAGCGACAGAGAATTTTTTTTTGTGCACAGGGCTCTGGTGGCCCACACTTCATAAGGATGCTAAAGAATACTGTCAGACATGCGATGTTTTTCAAAGGGTGGGAACGCCATCCAAAAGGGATGATATGCATCTACACCCATATGTTACATTGCAGGCATTTGATAAATGGGCAATAAATTTTGTTGGACCGATCAACCCACTAGCGAGACAATAAGGAGCTAAGTATATAATCACTGCGACAGAGTATTTGACCAGATGGGTAGAAGCAACACCAGTCATAGATTGCACCGTGGAGACTGCTGTGAGGTTTCTATTTGAGAATGCAGTTACACGATTTGGATGCATGCGCATTATACTTAGTGATAAAGGAACACATTTCCTTAATAGGACGATTGCAACATTGACTAAGAGTTTCAAATTCATCATCAAAAGAGTACGTCGTATCACCCTCGGGCCAATGGGACATTAGAAGCTTTTAAATTTTTTATGGAGAATGCTCTGACAAAGATCTGCAATGTAGGAAGAGATGATTGGGACTTAAGGGCTCCTATAGTATTATGGGCATACATAACTAAAAGAAAAAATTTGACAGGACAAACACCTTTTAGGTTGGCCTATGGGCAAGAAGAAGTAATGTTGATGAAGTTTATTGTGCCTAGCATGCATGTTGCAACGATTATTGATCTTTCAGATTCTGGCATAGTAGAGGAGAGATTATCATAGTTGGTATAACTTGAGGAAGATCGATTTGTCACAGGTTTCCACCAGCAAGTTCAGAAGGAAAAGGAAAAGGCATGGCATGATAGACATATTAAATATAAAAAGTTTCAAGTAGGGGACTTAGTATTACTATATGACAGTAGGTTCATGCAACATCTAGGAAATTTTTGAATGCGTTAGTTAGGACCATACATGATTTAGCATTTGACGGAGGCAGGTGCTGCGCAGTTAGAAACGTTGAATGGAGAAGCCCTAGGAGGAATGGTGAATAGAATTCGGTTGAAAATCTATAGAGACGGTCTACTGTATGCGCATTAATCCGAGTTGTGCAAGACCAAATGTATCATATTAGTGTATTATAGTAGTAAAAAGGTAAAAAGAAATAAAAAGTGGAAAAAGAGAAAAGAAAAACGAAGGAAAAACAGAATTTTTTTTTTGAAGTAAGTTACAATGAGCGTAAGGGCGCTGAAGTAGTGAGTGTTGCACAAATAAAAGAAACAATGCAGAGATAGTTAAGTGCGCACAGAAGCAACACATGGAATAGGACCGTGATTATCGTTAAAGGCATTAAAAGGGCGAAATCGACGGTTCAAGAGCGATAATGACAAGTCATAAAGATGATGCGTAGCCATAAATGGAAACATCCGCTAAGAATCGTGACATACTGGTAGTATGAGGTTCAAATCCAATGGAAGATATGGTAATAAAGCAACATTAAATCTAGCATTCATCACATCACTGGTGGATGAGACAGTTAATTCCAGTGCGAAGGGACATGGATAACTGGCGAGGGTCAAAAAATCCGCGAAGGGTCGACAAACATTGGTTATTGTTACTTAGAGTTGGTTGCGAGTAAGAGAGAGTTGAGAAATGTATTACAGAGCCAAGAAGAACCCTAGAGTTGAAACAATGTCGTTGATAACCAATTTACAAAAAATGGCACCGCCAAAATCCATAGTGCCCGTACCACATAAATCTTGAACAAGAGTGCAAACAATAGAACCAGAGGTTGAGGAGACTCGGGAGCATCGTCGTCGGAGCTGAGGTTTCCCCGAGACTACATCCCACCAAGGAAAGATGGTGCCCCACCAGTGACATTGTATAAGACTCCCTACTATGAGTTGGTGACACCCGACATCCTAGAAGGGGTCATAGTGGATGAAGACATGCTAGGGAAGGTGCCACAACTCAAATATGCACACCATGATATTACAAACACGTTGAAGTTCCCTGAACTTGCGTCGTTCCACTACCTGGAACCGAGGATAGACCCATCAACGAACTAGAGCATACAAGTTCTAAAAGTATGGGCAAGAGGATTGGAGCAAGCAGGAATTCTAAACCTATTCGACATTCCACTTTTTGGTTGGAGCAACGAGGTAAATGCATGCGTCAAGTTGATCTTAAATTGTGTGCATGGAGGTTATTTGTGGATGGACATGCCAATATCAATAGATATAAACCTGATTACAAGGATCACAGGCTTACCAACACAGTGGCAATATCCAAATTCGTTGTTTGTAGACAAGAAAACCGACAGGACTCTGTCAGAGGCAATGAGAGAAAATTTTCATACAGTTAGAGATGCGCGCGAGTTGTATGTGTCAAGCATATGCGACCCCATAGTAAGGCTTGCAACACATGCATTGGCATGCAAGCTACTGAGGAAATGCAAAAAAGATCAAGTACCAGTGGGAGTGATAACAACGATGAAAATGTGTGTCGAAGGGGTCTCAATGAGATGGGAACCATACTTATTGAACCATTTCCTCATCGACTACTCAGAAGCACATGATAGAGGCATGGAGTTCCATTATCCATGGCTACTAATTATGATTGCATTCGCAGCATGGGAAGAGTCGGAGGACACACAGTTATTGCGACTCATAGGCAAGCCACGTTTAGCGGCTAAGTACCATAAATTCTGGTACACAACTAATAAAAGAAGACAGATCGACACTAATGTCGAGTTCTTTCTGTATGGTGAAAGTGTTTGACACTGCATCAGAAATACACCACACATTTCACAACAAGTGGTAGACACATACACCCAGATTGCATGTTTAAAGGCAGACCAACATCATATCTATGTACAGGAAAAGAAGGACCTACGAGAAGAATGGGTCCAAACAAAATACAAGATCACAGAAGAAGATATCCACCTGATCATGCAAGATTGGGATTCAGAGTGGAAGATTCCAGCGGACGGAATATAGTTGGAGCACCATAACAATGACACAGACGGAGATGGCAATGGACAGGGTGATGAACAGGGTAGAGACAGAATACACGCAGGAAATAGACTCATCAGTTAGAGAGAAAAGGAAAGACAAGGGCAAGGGGGCAACCCCCTTACGCGCAAGAAGAAAAAAGCTCACAAAGATCCATCCATTTATACTCTGACAGATGATGACATTGACATAATTGGTTATCAAGTTAGGGATACCGTAGAAGAAGCAGTTGAGCAAGCGTCGCACAAGAAAGAAGAATTGCACCAACAGGTGCATGCACAATTAACATCACTACAACTACTATTGACAACAACGAGAATAACACCAAAGCGCAGACCCGATGAAGGACCATCAACAAGCCCGACTAGGGAAGCAGGGGCCACATCTTACTTTTCAAAGATGGCAACATGGCACAAAGTGGTGAAGATTTCACCAGATGTGATGAGTTTCCTACACCCGAGATGCAGGAGCAGGTACAACGACTAAGTCAACTGGAATTAATCGTCTCACAGATGCCCAAAACAATACTACAGGGATTGCACATCGACATTGCGCAGGAGATGCAGTTCCACACATAATCAACATCAAGCGGGTTGGTAAAGGTAGCCGCAGAGAACATAGAGCTTCAACAAGGGTATACAATTGTTGTATAGGAGAAGACCGCAGTTGAGGAAAAGGTTGAAAAGGATACTGAAGGAGAAGAGCGAGGTTGAGGAGAAGGCTGAAAGAATAATGAAGGAGAAGGATGAGGATGAGCAACAGGCAAAGTGAATACAACAGACCATCCAAAAAATTTATAAGGATATTCCCGAAATGTCGATGGTGGACGAAGCCACTCTGGAAGAACAAGTCTCAATTATGAGGGACGTCATTAAAGGATTTTGCACCAGGATTGAAGACTTGCAATCCCGCACCATGCCAGGAACACAACCAGAGGAAAGGGAAGAAAGAGAAAGAACCACTATGACCGTGGTAGAAAATATTAAGAAGTTGGATGAGGAATGCACAAAGTTATGTGAGGAAAATGCACAAATCTAGACAAACTTGATGAAGGATCTAGAAATGAAGGTTGTGGAAGATAGATTGAGAAATGCGTAGGAAAAAGCACAGAAGGATTTGGAAAATATAAGTACACTACCACCAGTGAAGCGCATGACGACCATACTGGCACAAAGGAAGTCATACAATGAAATAGAAAAGATACAGGACCAATAGAAGATCCTCCAACAATGATTAGTGTCGCTACAGGACAAAGCACTAAGGATAATAGGAGAATTGTTATGTAGGGAAAGGTAAAGCAGGAAGCACACGACAACGAGGAAAAACTTATGACCCTGGCTGCGTAGGTCGTAGAAGAGATTTTGGAACAAGAAGCAGAAGTCAAGAAACAGGTCGCGACAATAAAGGAAACCTCCCAAAATTTCATAAAAGCATGGAGGGGTGTGACACAACAGGCTTAAGTGGTTCATGACGAGCCATAGGTGAGTGTTGGGGACCTATTGGACAGGCAGTTCGAAGAACAAAGAATGAGGGCGCATGCAAAATCGGGAAGAGCAACGGTCGGGAGGGTAAAAGCAACATGGACGCGCAAAAGACAGGAGAAGCACACTCGAACAATGAGTTGTCATGAGTTGTCAAAAAGTTTTGGGGGATAAAAGAGTAGGGTTTTGAGCCCTAGATTCTATGTATAAATATGTAATGGGTTGGGTAGAATAGGTTGTTGTTGATGATTGAGAGAATAGACTGAGAAGGAAAGAGAGTCTATGTATGAAGGTTTAGGGAGCATTTTGCACAGAGAGGCTTGCATTGCATAATGGCTAGGAAAGATGGAGAAGTATGTCATGATGTGTCTATTGTAAGCGCAATGCGCAAGTCTGAGAAGATTGCACAAAGAATAATAAAGAAACTAGCCATTGTGGATGTAGCCCAAAGTTGGGTGAACCACGTTAATTATTGTGCCTGCTTGTCTTTTTATGTGATTGATCATGAATGTTCTATTTATGCATAACTAGATCTAGATCTGTGTAGTAAATGATTGACGTGCAATAAAGATGGATGTATAGTAAATAGTTTGTGTTGCAATCTAGGTCACCATGATGCTGCATAATTGAAGTTTACCAATTAATCAAGGGAAGAGATACAAAATACTGCACACAAGGTAGATAAGTAAGAATAAACATGATGATAGCCTCCCATCTCCTCATCCCTACAAAAACTTGGTTCCTGCAGCCCCAATATATGCCTCAGGTGAGACTTCACTTGCATGCAAGTGATGTCGAAAGGGACGATGTCTACATGGTTTGTTGGTTAGATAACTTGAACCTAGGGTCTTACAACTGTGTGCCAACACCGCCACTTATACTCTACAACTATCTAATATCTAATACTATTTTTCATGATCTTTGACTTTGTCTTACACATGAATAAGTTATAAAATCAAGATAGAAACTACTTGAACCAACCCAATCTCATTCAATTGGGATCACTTCTCTATTTTCTATTTTCCATTTGCCATTACACTCTCTTATATTGTGACCACTTCTTTATTTTCCATTGTGTTCAAATAAAAGCTTGAAGTTGCAATCTCTCAAGCTATTAAATCAAAACCTAAAGTTGCATACCCTCTATGACTCTACTACAACTTTCCTCGATATCATTATTATTGATACAAGAAATTGACTTATCACCGATGTTTCCAAATTCACACTCATTGTTGTTGTTACCAAATTTGTTGCAAGTAAGTAGAACTCTACACATTACACATTATAATCCTTCGAAAATTGAGTTAGAACCTGACCCTGCTCTACTTTTCTCCCTCTCTCTTTCCATGCTTTTATTCCAATATTTTGTCCCACCATGTTCTTGTCACTCTATACAAAATGAAAGAGTTTGCATTGTTCCCATGACCAAGTATAAAAGAGCCCAAATAACATGCATTTTTATAAACATGAACAATATAAATACATTTTTATAATTATTATCGTCAATTCGTTATTATACTGCCTCCGTGCAGTATATAGCGTTCGATTTACGTTGACTTTTATATTAATTATGTTTGACTTAATTTTTTTTGTATACAATCTAATGTTCAACATAGCAAATGGAAAATTTTATTATTGAATTTAATAAAAAAATTATTTTTTTAATACTTGACTGGTTAATAACTTGAAAGCGTTATTGTGAGCTTCACGTCATTCAGGGTTAAACATTAATAGCAAATTTATTTAATTCAATTCCAGGTAAGCGACACAACATGTGGGACCGTGCTCATATTGATTATACGACCCGACAATATTAGGCTGCAGGTACTGTTACTTTTCCTGAGGCTACGGACTTGCCACATTAATATTGTCTACTCCCCTTGACACGTGGCTTGAAACAACACTGTTATATGATGTTAATAATACATATTTTTTTAAGTATATAAAATAATCTATTTTTTAATATTTGATTGATAGATAAAATTGAACTCTGATGGGAGCCTTCAAGTGAATAGAGAATTTAAATTAATTATATATTTGATATTTGGTAGATTTCCTCAACCGCCACTCATCTACCTACACGCTCCACGTCCCACTCGAGTTCAAGGATTCAATTTTGTGCAGTTTTCAGTAGCAAGAGCCACAATAACATTATGACTGCGAAAAAGATGAAACATTCAATAAGACTAAGATGACATATAATTGACAAACAACTATCTTGCAATAATTCGGAGGCAGTATATGCAACTCTGCTGCTCTAGTTTAAACACACAGTGAAAACACCACCTTTAAAAAAAAATGTACACACATATACATAGATAAACCCTTAAACTTACTTGAGGACCATAGTGAACTCCTATGTTAAAAGAGTCGGCTACCACTTGCTCCTTTGCTCTTTCCACTTTACTCTTCAACGATTTATCGTATTTGCCCTCTTGGACATATATCCTAGATCCTACATGGCATATTTATCCCTGCCATGATACATGGAATACATATATTTCCTCACGAATTGAAAAATCCCAAATGCAAAGATAAAATTTGAAACACACACATATGTATAACAAACCCAACAATGGGCATATCCATTTCCTTGTTGCAATTTCACCCAACATTCTCTGCCAAACATATATGCAGTCCCCTAGCAGCAATCAATGTGTCGGGATATCGTTTGAAAGGATATGCTCTCCTAGGAGACTACATAAATGTCGTATGCATCACCCAATTTAACCTGGCAAAACAAATTAGAAATTGAAATGCAAAACTCTGCATAAAACCATTTAACTTTGTTAAATAGCGGGGACTACGCTCCTTGGCAAGGTTGCACGAAAGAGCACTAAAGGTATTACGGCTGTGGTTTGTAGAAGTTGATGTCGATTCATCTGATGATAAAAGCACTCCATGAAAATCAGATAAGGACGCTCATTGAGAGACTGAGATTAAGTTTGAATGAAGATGTTAAGAAATTAGACTGCTCAATGCTGAAAATGATCGCGAATGCCACAATGTCGAATAATATCAAGATCGTGATAAGAAATGGAGACACAGACGATGGTAGTGACCGTATGAATATGAAGAGGGAGAGAGGAGTTCGGTTTGTGGTGGGGGATTCGTTTTTCAGAGAAGAGAGCAGAAATGGGAGAGACCTGGGCGTTCTGGCAGCTGCTCTGCACAAGAGAAGGTTTGGCAAACTCCGTGTATTAGATGCCATGTGTGGATGCGGTGTCAGAGCTCTTCGTTACCTTGTTGAAGCGAATGCCGACTTTGTGTGGGCCAATGATGCAAATGACCACACGCGCCCTACTATTCTCTCCAATCTTTCTCAAATCCAACAACAGGATGATTATGAAGACCATGAAAACAACAACATGGGAAGGAGAAAGTGGGTAATATCTCACAGTGATGCCAACAGAGTGATGGTTGAGCGTTACCTGCAGGGTGATTACTATGATCTCATTGATGTCGATTCCTTTGGCAGCGATTCTTTCTTCTTGGGCTCAGCATTTCCAGCCATCCACTATGGCGGCTTATTGTATTTGACCTCTACAGATGGAGTCTCTTCGGGTGGTCATCGTCCCTACAAGTGACTCTTTCTCTTTCCCTCTGACCAACATGTTAAATCAGTTGATGTTGTTAATGCTGCTTGTAGCCTGTAATGCATGTTTCTAAAATGATTTTCTCCTGCCCATCGGTAGATACCCATGAAATGCTAGCAATACCAACAAGGATAGATAAACCAATGGTTTTTTATTGTCTTACATGACAAATAGAGAACAGAAAAAACAACAGGTAGTTTTTATGTGCAACAATGGTAAATGCTAAACAGTTAGGGATAATAGCTTCCAATATCTGTTGAAACTATTCTAAGACTTATAGTGTTGAAAGCCCACAAACAACTTAACCAACATTAACATTACTGAATTGATTGAATGAACCCATATCTGTAGGGTAGGGTCTCTCTTCAGGGCATGTAGAGATGGACTAATGAGCTTTTATCATTAATCCTCACTTTCTTTTTCAAGCAACTTTGTAAGATCTTTTTCCAGGAGGTGATTTGAATAGTGCATAGGGTCATTGGGACTGCCATGGGGAATTGTAACATGGAAAACATGAACACCTTATGTTGGACCTTGAACTTTACCAACTCAAAATAAAAAAATTTATATTCAGAACACCTTATATTGGACCTTGAACTTTACCAACTCAAAATAAAAAAATTTATATTCAGAACACCTTATGTTGGACCTTGAACTTTACCAACTCAAAATAAAAATTTTTATATTCAGAACTAATATTACATGGATTTCTGGTCCATGTTTATAACAAATACCACATTTGGAAGAATAAATGCATTCCTGGTAACGTAGTTCTAGTCCAACCATTTGCTAGGCTGTGTATCACTTTATCTCACATTTATTTTCACTCTCATTAATTGTAAAACTAATATCTCAGGAAGAATGTTATTAAACTTTTTGTTTATTGATTTCAGAGTATGTTGCTTTTATGGAGTGCCGACATGTTTTAACATAAAATACGCTAAGTTTTATTATTCAAAATCAAAGCACATAGGACCATCAGATATCATCTTTAGAACAAGAAATATCTTATTTTATGTTCTTGTCCTTGGTATATATAATGGCAGGTTAACTAATCAAATATGAAAATTGAATTTCGCTATCTAACAAGGAAAATGTGAAGTCAAACTAATCATGTAATTTTGTGTATTTTCATAAGTGCAATTTCTGTTTAGTGAGAATGTTTTCAGCCTAAATGCATGTCATGTTGGTAATTGATTGAGGTTGCAGGCTAGAAATTTCTTCTTTCTAACATTATGTATTCTAAACCATAGTGGCATTTGCAGTGCTTTGACATCATATGGAGCATATATAAGGCCCATGCCATATGCCAATGAGATTGGTTTGCGTATGCTCATAGGAGGAGCAGTACGAGAAGCTGCTACACGAGACATGGATGTATGGCCTGTGTTTTCATACTTTGCTCGTCATGGACCAGTATTTAGAGTCATGCTTCGTGTGAGACGTGGAAAGCCTAAGGAAAATAAGTACTTATAAGATATTTGCTGCTTGATTTTTAGTTCCATTCCATTATTTCTTTTATTTGTTTTACTCTATAGAGTTGCTTAATCGAGCTAAAGGAAGAGCCATCTTCTTTTCTTGTGAGTGGAAAGAGTTTGCCCTGGAAAAGCTGATGTTTATGTGATCTGTTATTCCAGACATTATGGATTCATTAGCTATTGCAGTCTTTGTGGAGATTCTCGAGCATTTTCTTGGGGTGAAATGGGTGAAATTTGTTGCCCTTGCCCGAAACAAAAGGTGAAAAATTCCCCTAAAAGCAATTTCTTTCAAGATTTCCATTTAAGAATGTCAAGTTTAGAGAGGTTCAGTGAATGATTAATCTTTCAATGCAAGAAAAGGAATTTATGTAATGAATTTTGTGGCCTAATATTTCTATTATGGCCAAGGATATTGCTAGCAAGGTGCATACCAAAATATGCTATCTTGTCTAGTTCTTTGTGGAAAAGGAGTATGAAATTCTAATGTTTTACTTATCTGCAGTATATGGATTCATTTTTCATCGATCAGGTTGTGTTCATATTTTTTGAATGAAGGCTAAGCAAGTGATAATATTAGGTGTCACGCTCATTGGTTGTTTCGGGGCCCTTATGGACTGGTCCTCTTCATAGTGGCTCTGAAATTGAGGACATGTTGGGACTGGCTGAGGAATGGGAATGGACAACAAAAGAAAAATGCTCTTCTGGTCGTAACAATATGAGCCTGAAAAAACTACTTAATATAATGTTAGAAGAAAGCATTCCTGAGTTACCGTTTGGGTTTATCAAATTGGATGAGGTAGGCTGTCTTTTTATCTACTATGAAGCCATTTTCTAGTTTGTCTTGCATCATGCAGATTACTTTTGATTTTAAATGGTAATTTAAATTCTAGCTTTGACATAGGCACTACTATCTTGCAGATAGCAAGTCGAGGCAAGATGAGTACTCCTGGTCGTGAGGAGATAATTGATCTCTTAAAGAAGGTACATGATCCACCATTTTTGTGCTGATACATTAGGAGTCCACAATTCGTAAGATAATGAGAATGGGTTAGTTTTTTTATTGCTAGTGAAATACCCTTTGTTTAGACAGAAGTACTATGAAACTTTGTAGCATGTACAAGGAATACAACCTGTTAACACTGAATTTGCCCATGCAAAATTGACTGCCAATCCAACACTTTTGTGAGTATATCTTTTGGTTCCAGTGTTCGAGATCAGGCTGAGTCTTGTTTCTATAGATTTTTGGAGTGACACTAGGGGGGACCATATTTAGAGCTTCAATTCAAACATCTTCATACCTCAGAGTTCCCATGCCTACATGTTACATGTACTGTTTGGAGCATGCATGGAAGAGGTTGGCTTCAAAGGGGTAGAGAATGGGTTAGCTTTTTTTATTGCTAGTGAAATTCCCTTTGTCTAGACTCTAGACAGAGGTACTATGAAATTTTGTAGCATGTACAAGGAATACAACCTGTTAACACTGAATTTTCCCATGCAAAATCGACTGTTAAATTCAACACTTTTGTGAGTACATTTTTTGGTTCCAGTGTTCAAGATAAGGCTGAGTCTTGTTTCTAGAGATTTTCAGAGTGACACTAGTGGGGGCCATATTTAGAGCTTCAATTCAGACATCTTCAGACCTCAGAGTTCCCATGCATACATGTTACATGTAACGTTTGGAGCATGCATGGGAGAGCGTTGGCTTCTAAGGGTACTTTCTTCTTTTGAGATATGCCCTTTTGGACAAGTTTCTGTTTTTAGAAACTTGTTATTTTTGGAAACCGATCAAGTTTCTGGATACCCATTATGGAATTGAGCATGTGTTATGATTTCTAGGGATGATTAGAGAACATGCAAAATTAGGGTTTTTGCTTTCAAGAAACTAATTTGGTTTGCAAATACCCTTTATGGAGGAGATCGTGTGTGTGATTTTTAGTGATTATCAGAGAACAAGCAAAATTAGGTCAACACCATGGTTTCTACTTTTAGAAAATGCTATAATTAGGAAAATGCCCTATTGACCTACTTTTGTGGTCATTTGTTGGACATTAATAAAATTATCTTATCTTATACATGGATGAGTTGGTGTGGTTATGGAGAAGAAAGCCCACAAATTTCAAGTGCTTTCAACAAAGTGCAAAGCACTTGAAATTAGTGTTTTTGATCAGTTCCAAAAATAACATCCCTGGATTGCTTTTCTAACAGCGGGGATGGCTTTCAATTTTCAGAAGATTCCGAGCACTTTCTTATTTTTGGTTCTAGTGTATTTTTAGTAGTGGAGATGAGCGTTAACAGTGAAGATGGATTTCAGGTTTTAGAAGATTCCGAGCACTTTGTATTTTTGGTTCTAGTGTATATTTAGCAGTGGAGATGAGTGCCCTAGTCTGTTTTTGGAACGTGCTTTTTCTAGATCTCATTTGTATATTTTGGCCTAATGGAGTGTGCTTAAATTGTGGTCCAGTTGCAGGCTGTTCTGAGCTAGGAAGAGTGTCTCTCACTTAAGAAGTTTCTTGGTGGTTGGAGGTTGCTTTCACTTCAAGCAAGTGGCATGTGTTATCTATTTTAGGAAGGGTGCGCTTTACTTGAGAGTGTTTTGGAGGTTACTTGCACTTCAAGCGAGTGCCATGTGTCCTTTATTCTATCTTTGACTTGTACACTAAGAAAGCTTGTCTTGTACTTCAAGCAAGCTTTATTCCAGGGAAAGCAAGAGGATGCTTGTATGTAACACCCCAAGGCTGAGCCCCTACTGAATTGTAATTATGCTTATAGGTTGGTGAGCTGAGTGGTTATAAGCTGAGAGACTTATGTGTTTATTAGGTTGGTGAGTTAGATGCTAAGGTCAATGAGCCTGATTTTGTATATGTAAATACACACATATCATTAATAAAATTACACTGTTGCGTGTAGACCCTCCACGAAGAAAGAGTTATGGGGGACTAAGCTCCACTAGGTGGGGAAGGGGCTAAGTGTCTAGGAATAGGGGATAAGCTAGAGGGCTTACCTCTAAAGGAATAATATTATATTATTATTTTCTAGAAGCTAAGGTTTGATATAACCATGTTGTCCTAAGTTCTTGGGGGAAAGGGGGATGAGTGTTAAGCGAAGCTCATGCAACTTCATGGAGACATGTGTCAACCTGGGTGCATGCAGTTTTAAGTGGGAAAGTCAGCTCGTTGGGGGTCCTCTCACTCACCAGTCTCACGATTGTCATGACTGTCACGATACTTCACCATTGCATCGACACTCTCGTGAGGTTAGGCACCCTGGAAGAGAGCCATACTCCCCACTGATGCATGCGCCAGTGTAACCTGCAGACACTGGAGTTGTCCTACGTATTTCCTATGAAGCCCGACGAACTTGTATTTTCCTGAGTCGTGTTGTGTCGTAGTGGTTGGCTGTTGTTGCCAACACAGTTTTGGCTAAGCTTGGTTTGCTATCTTATAAGGTGTCCATACCCATTTTTTGTGGTTGACTTCACCTGTGTGTTACCCAAATTTTGTTGTTGACATCACCTGTGTCCGTTTGACATAAGAGCTGAATTGAAGAAGCAGGTTGTCAGGCCTGTGAGCAACTCTCCCAAGTGAGAGAGTTTGCTGGGAAGTGAGTTCTCCTGGAGGGAGTCCCGTAGCAGCTACAATACTCAGAGACTTCCGGTCCAGCTTGTTGTTGAAGCCCAAGGTAAGGGAGGTGTAGTAGCTAATGGACTTGTATTAGTGAAGGTGTACCCTCCTGGGGTGGAGTAGGCATGTGGGCAATGAGGGTCTGTGGGTGTTGATATTATGGTAGCTGCGGGAGGTATTTACCTCCACGTGTAACCCTGACGAGAATATAATATTCCGGAAAGCAAGAAGTAACCCTAAAGCGTTGAACATAACCCTAGAAGACAAGTCGGCTCAAGGAAATAATTAATATTAAGTATTTAGTCACCAGAATGAGAAGTCGGCCCAGACAGCTCAGGAAACAGTATAAATACAAGTAGATAGACCTCATTTTGTACACACTGCTCAGAATTGCAGCTAGGAAGAAGTGTGCACTGTAGGAACTGGGCTAGTGCGCAAGTCTGGGGAGCAGCTGCAGCCGACAATTGCCGCAATCTGGTTTCCTGGTTTAGGCTCGGACTTTCTGTTGGTTATGGTTGGACTTTTTGATCAGTCTTGGTTATCTTTATGCATTAGCCTTGGTTGGCTATTGGTTTGCTTCCGGAATCATTCTCTGTCAAGGTTAAGGTGCTCGGGGGTGGCTCTGGCCTATGGTTGGGTGACAATATTGCTATGTTGTCTATGGTTAAACGAGCACATCCATTATTTTCTAATAGGTTATGGGCCCACACTATCTTCAAACAGTCTAACCGCTGGAAGATAGATTGGGAGGATTTGCTCAGTTGCAGTTGCAGTTGCAGCCAGTTTTTGCTGCAGCAACAAAATCCTAATCCTCTTGTTGAGGCACCTTAAGTGAAGAGATTGGCCTAATTTTTGGATAGCCTAGCGCACCTCCTGGTATTCTCAGCAAGCCAAGACGTTAAGTTTGAGTTTTTGGTCAAAGTCAAAGGTTGACCAAGTCAAAGCAGTTATGACTTACTCTATGAAGTCAAAAAACAAGTTAGAAGGGGCTTCTAACTTCAGAGCGTGGAAGACAAGGATTGACCTCATCCTTGCCAAGAATAAAGTATTGGACATCGTGAAAGGAAAGATCATGGAACCACAGTTCGAAGAAGGAAAAGAGAAGGAACCTCAA
>SNQJ01S0118518.1:0-27508 GCA_010110895.2 Picea sitchensis
TAGGGAGTCTTGGACATTGTCTAGGTATCTCCAAGAATCAAGTCAATAGAGAATTCAATGTTTCTCTTTGTTGGCAATCCTAGCAATTCCCCAAACACATCTTCATACTCTTTCAAAACTAAATAGTCTTCCATATTTGGAACTTCATCCTTCGATATCTCTTCCATATGTGTTGCATATATCTAGCATCCTTTTATAAAAATTATTTTCAATTTCATTTTTGAAATATCTCTAACAGATATAGCCATTGGAATACCTTGAACTATGCTTGAATGTGTTGATTAAGGTTGGTTTTCATTGGTGTCAACCCTTGAAGAAAGCCTCGTAGCACAAAGGTTTGGGTAATGGACCAAATATTGTTTGATATAAATATGACTCATTATTGTTTTGTCATGGTTGATAAGAAGTAAATATGGATAAACTCCAAAGTGGTCCCCTTATGGTGAAATAATGAGATGAAGGATAGTGAATTTGTCAAGGAAACTATCCTATATGGATATTTCTTGTCATGCCATTTCCATTGGTATGTAGAACGTCACATAACTCCTCATGGTTGGAGAGTTATGACCATGCGAAGTTGGAGAACACAGGTTTGGGTAATGGACCCAAGATTGTTTGATGGATAATAGTATGATTTTTTTCTATATTTGAATGTAATATTATTCTAGATGGATAGTAAATTTCATTCCATTTATGGTGGTATGTGGAATGTCACATAACTCCTCACGGTTTGAGATTTATGGCCTTATGAAGTTGAAGGACCCTCATATGTCATCTAGAAGCCCCAAAAGGTCAAAGTAGTCAAAGTGGTTTAAGGGATTTTAAAAGGTAAATAATAAAGTGAAGTGATGAGTGTATTATAATTCAAAGTGAATACAAAATAAATTATTTCAATAATAAATTTAATGGATAAATTAAGTGGAGTTAAGCCTAAAATAAAGAAAGTGGACCAAGTGACCTAGAAGATGTTTTAAAGGAAGCTACTTGGAAGTATAAATAAGAGCCATCATTTTAATCACACTTGATGCATGTTAAATATCTATAGGTTTAGGGGTGACTTAGCGATATCTAATCCGAATTCACGGTGAGAGGTGAAGAAAAGAAGGCAATGCAAGAAGGATAAATTATTTTGATGGTGTTTTCTAAGGTATGTTATTTTACAAGTCATCTCACCATTTTAGCTATAACTTTCTATAATGATTCAGAACCATGGTTTCTATTCCATTGAAAACATACCCAAGTATCTATGGTAAAACATTCAGCTTGTGGTTCGTTGTATTTGTAGAGATACACTCCGTGGAAAATAGGACATGGCTAGTCACAGAAACTAGTCAAAAGCGGGTGTTTCAATGAATAAAAATGTCATAACTTCTTTATAACAGATCAAAATTAGGTGGACAAATGTTTTGGTTAGGGTAAAGTATCTAGTATATAATTTAATATTTTTCAAGATCAATTCAATTAATATTTCATATGGGGCACTACTAGGGTCGCTCTCTAGAATAAGCGATTCAGCAAGGTATGCCATTTTGCTATAACTCATTTTATGAGAGGTTACAAAGTAGTGAAACCTAGAGGAATTGCATAAAACACACTGAAAAGGGTGTAGTTTCATATATTTATACATTCTGAGTTCAAAGTTATGATTACTTCAAGTTAGGGTTGTTGACTAATCCAAACTAGGCATGTGGGACTAAAAGAAAAAGTTTGATGAAAATGTAGATCTTGTTGATGCAAAGTTAGAGGAAGGTTTGAAGAAGGACTATGAGCAATACAGGTCTATTACAAAGCTACAAATCAGATTTGGATGATTAAATTGATTAGGTCTTTTGGTTGTGGTACATTTTGTGTATATGGTTGAGACAAGTATTTGATTAGTTGACACATACATGAGGGGTGTATAGTTGATGATGTTGGTACATATTGATGAGTCATAGTTGATGGGTAGTTGACATATGGTTTGGATGCACTGTTTATGGTACAAGTTGATTCACAATTTGTTTGGTATAGGTTGGTGCATGGTTGATACACTTTTATGAATGCAAGGTTGATTCTGAGTTGAAGTCTGAGTTGATGCATGGTTCAGTTGTGGTATAGGTTTACAGCGGTATATCCCACGGTGATAGTGTGATAGTGGTTCCATCATTCTACTTCTTCACCAGGGATAGCGGGATGGGACAGGACAAGTAGTTGTAGCCCTTGGAGTAGGTTGTAGCCAAATAACATAGGGTGTTTTAGCCTCCTTATGGTTGTAGCAGAGAATTGGGGATTTGGAAGGCTTCCCTGGGGTTGTAACACGAGAGGCAGAGGTTGGAGCCTCGCTTAATTACAATTTGAGAAAACAAAAGGAAGTTGGTGCTTCAATGAATGTAATTTTTCAAGGAACATATAATAAAAATCATTTTGTGTTTCTCCGATTTGGGTTTCCATTTAAAAAATTGTATGTGTTCCTTATGTGTGTGATTGTTTATTTCTTCTGCTCATTATTGGATAATAATTCTACATTGATATAATATTTGAAGAAAAGAGTTATAATTACGCTATTACTAATTCTTATGATAATCAATGGTGGTATCCGGGCGGGGTTCCTTTGAGAGAAATCAGTTTAACCACTTGAAAGGTAGATCACATGGAGAGTACAAATGCATTATAAAAATGGAATACCATATGGTTGATGGACAGTATGCGTTTTGGAGCATAAGTATGAATACATATACGGGCATAAGGCTTTCAAGTTTGGCAATCAATTGTAGATGGATACCACGGCACAATAGTTCCACCAACAAATGACAAAAGTGAAACTTGGTGAGAATAATTCGAGCCAAAATAGACTTTGAATGGTCACCAGTGTCTGATGATACAAAGTTGCACATTGTAAATCTACTAAAAGAGATTTGGGACAAGCTTGAAATATTTATGAAGGAGATTCAAAGTCAAGGAAACAAAGCTTCAAACTTCTGAGGTAAGTTCGAACAACTAAAAATGGAAGATGAAGATATTGTGACCTACTTCTTACGAGTCGAAGAAATAGTGGATTACAATGCATTGGGATTGGGAGAAAGAAATCAAAGAATCTTTAATTGTTCAAAATGTACTAAGATCTCTTACTATGAGATTCAGCCCTAAGATATCATCACTAGAAGAAAGATGGGATCTAAAACTCAATAAGCATGGATGAATTGCATGGAATCTTCGCAGCATACGAAATGAGAACTGAAGCGGGGAAAATCCAGGATGTAAAATAAAGCGACCTTCAAACATCAAATATCAAAGAAAAAGCAGAACAAAGAATAATATAAGCGGCAACAGCAGAAAATCTTGTAAGATGATGAAGAAGTGGCCAACCGTCAAAATATTGAATAAAGGAACCAACGAGTAGGTGTGGTAAGCTTCCTTTAATTTGTTTTAATTTGTGATGGTATTGGTCATTTTGCTAACAAATTAATCCCTCATAAGAGAAAAATAGAAATGATGAAGGTTATCAAAAGGTAAACAAACATATAAATGTAAAAGAGACACAAAGAAATTTTTCAAAGAAAGATCTTTTTGCACCAAAGAAGACATCTCATCATCGGATGAAGATGAAGAGCGATTAATGATGAAATAGCGAGATTTCTATTCATGGAAATAGAATACGATAAAAGAGACCGAAGAGAATATGAAGAAGAAATTGAAGGGAGGCAGAAGTTTACTTCGAGGAAGGAATTAATGATTGCCATGCTGATCAGGAGAAGAATGAAGCTACAGGCGGAACTGAATGAAAAAGACACTCAGAACTAGAACAAATGAACACAAAATTCAAGGTTCAAATGAAGATAAAAGAATTGAAGAGCACTTAAAGAACAACTAGAAAAAAGAGACAAGATCATTGGAGCACAGGCGGTGTCACACTAAGAATTGATATTCAAAAGAAAAATATAGAATAGCTCAAAAGTTGCGGATGACATTGTCATTAGTCAAAATCTCATCTTGATAGGACTTTGGATACAATCCCGGAACATAAAAAGGATCAAGCTCCAAAACAGCAGTGAAAACAAATCAAAAAGCTATGCAAAACAATCAAAGGGATAAAAATATATACAAGAGATTACATGGAACCTCCTCCACCAAGAAGATTGATATTGAGTCAACGTGAATAGACAAGCCTCCAAGAAGAAGAGTTCATAAGAGCACCTCCTTTGAATATATTCAATGCAGGTATCAAAGTATTTTTATTTATGTTATGCATGTAATAATTTTGGACATAAAGAGTTGTAAATTGCATAGATAATACTTGGGGAACAATAACTACTTTGAGCCATACACAGGGGTTCAAGAACACCTAGTGAAACATAGAAGTTACAGCAGGGTTTGAATCTTTGAGAACTGAGGTGGAATGTTACAAATATAAAAATTTGGACACATGTGTAAGAATTGCAGAATGACGGTCCCTCCTAAGAACCTCAACATATTCACAAACAAGAACCTCATAAAATGACATGGATAAAAAAGCAAGATCGGTATAGCAATGAAGAATGCCCAATTGCTCTACAAGCTAAACAAAAGAAATGTGGTTATTATGGTGATGGTGGATCTTTCAAAACACATGAGGTGATAGAGACAAGAGTTTTCTTACATTCTGAAAGGAAAGAGATGGATAGAGTCTCCTTCAAATATGATGATTCAACCAAAATCATTGGAAAGGCGATTGAATTGGAACAAGATGAAAGAGGCGAAAATGTTCTGCAAGTAGAAGATATGAAACATAATCTTTTTAGTGTGAGTCAAATGTGCTTGATACTAAGGTCATAAAGTTAATTTGATTCACAAAAGTGTGATATAAAAGAAAAGAAAGGTTCATGGAAATTGAGTAAAACAGTATAAGACTTCAAGCAACATATATGTGTTAAACGAAATTGGGAAATTAAAAGAGTGTTGTCTAGGAAGGAAGATGAAAGTTGGCTATGGCACTTGGAAGATTGGGTCACATGCATTTGATAACCTTGTCAAAGTCAAAAAGCGTGAGAGAAATTCCAGATCACAAAACCAACCAACACTTTATGCAAACATTGCCTACAAGGAAAAGAAAACAAAGATAAGGTTCAAATCAAAGACATTCAGCAACGACAAGAATACTAGAAATTGTGCATATTGATATATTTGGAACAACTACAACAAAAAGGCTTAAAGGTGAGAGATAATTTATGTTATTAGTATATGGTCCCATACAGAATCACTTTGCAATTTGCTTTCTCAAGAACAAATTGACTTTGAAAACTTCAAGATTTACAAGGAAATGGTTGAAAATGAGATGGATTCAGACGTTCCATCCATTCCATTTCCTTCCATCCATCCGTCCATTTCCATCCTTCCATCCATCTTTCATTCCATTCCATTCCTTCCATTCCATTCCATTCCTTTTTTTTTTTTTTTTTTTTTTTTTTTTTTTTTTTCTTTCTCTCTCTCCCTAATTCCTTCCATCCTTCCTTCCATCCATTCCATTCCTCATTCCATTCCTCCGTCCGCTCCTCCATTCCATCCATTCCGTCCATCCTCCATCCATGTCCATTTCATCCGTCCATCCATTCCTCCTTCCTTCCTCCTTCATTCCTTCCTCGTCCATCCATTCATCCATCCATCCTCCTTCCTTCCTCCTTTCCTTTCCTCCATTCATCCGTCCTCCTTCCATTCCATCCATCCATCCATTCCATCCATTCCTTCCTCCCTCCATCCTCCATCCATCTCCGTCATCCTCCATCCATCCATCCATTTCCCATTCCTTCCATCCTCCTTCATCCATCCGGCTCCATCCATTCCATCCACTCCATCCATCCTCATCCATCCATCATTCCATCCATCCATCCATGTCCTTCCCCGTCCATTCCATCCATCCATCCATTCCATTCCATTCCATCCCATCCATTTCCTTCCATCCATCCATCCATCCTTTCCATTCCATCCATTCCATTGTCCATCCATTTCCATTCCATCCATCCTCGGTCCCTCCGTCCATCCGTCCGGTCTTCCATTCGTCCCCGTCCATCCATTCCTTCCGTCCATCCATTTCCTCCTTCCATTCCGGCTCCGGTCTTCCGTCATCCATCCATTTCCATCCATTCCATTCCTTCCTTCTTTGTCCATTCCATCCTCCATCCTCCTCCTCCATTCATTCCTCCATTCCCTTCCATCCTCAATCTCAGGATCGTCCTTAATTATGATTACCCATATATTCCTCTGTATACCATGGATGCTTCCATTCACTTCACTAAGCATCCCTTGACAAGCTCACTAATTCTTCTCTTGGTTCCAGTGTCTTATTGAACCAACCAAGACTTTTCATGCTTACATATCTTCAATTTAAATACTTCAACTATATTAAGATATATATAGCTATGAATAGCTCCAAAATCAACAAAAATAGCTATGGGTTGATTATCAATCTTACATTCCACCTCAATCATGTGGGATTGATAGTCTACTTGTCTATTTTCCAAGACTGCATAAATAATTAGCATGATTATACCCATATATTCCACTCTATTATATTCATGGATGCTATGTATAGTCCTCATCCTATCTCCCTTGTGAGGACAATCTTTATACATGTGGTCTCCCTCACATCCCCAACTCTTTATGGGATGTTGTCATGGCCTCTTCCCTAAGGAATTTGTCATCTTATGTTCATTTTGTGCTTGCTTCCCTTGTTTATATTCTTGATATCTATTCCTAAAGAAAGATGGATTGAATCATTTCTTCCTCTAATCCATATTTCCTTTATTTTTTTCATCCCAAGAGTTTTGAAAAGATGGCCTTCCTTTATTATTCTCATACAAATATTTGTCTTTCCTCAGGGTTTCATCCAAGGTCTTGGGCTCACAGAATTGGATTTTATCCTTATAGAATGAGGTAAACCCACTCAAGAACCTCATAATTTTCACCTTATCATCCTTTATGGAAACCACATACCTAAAAATCTTTGAAAATTTCTTTCCATATTCCTCCATAGTCATGTTTCCAAGCTTAAACTCAAATAATTCTTGCATTTTCTTGTCATAGTAATGCTATGACAAGTATCGATAATGGAACTATTTCTTGAACTTGTTCCAAGAAATTATCTTCTCATTAATATGCTTGACCTACTTCAATTGGTCCCACCACATGGATGGTTTCCCCCGGAGATGATATATGGAAATCCTTGCTTCCATATTTGATGAATACTTGTGCAGATGTAAATATTTTATCATTCCCAATAGCTAGGATTCAAAATCTTCACCCTTATTATGTTCTCCATCAAATGTTGGTGGTTTGATATTCCTAATATATACTTACAAGAAATTTAAATTAGACCTTCTCCTTTGATGACTTACAAGAGACAAACTTGGGTTTCTCTATGATCCTAAAAATGAATGAGATCTTCTAGTTGAATACTTTGGTGAATGATAACTCCTAATAGCAATTCTTGAGTTCCTGGACCCTTTATGTTCATGTTTCATTCCATGAGACCTATAATATACTACATGGCCTACAAAGGCTGCATGTCTTGTATTGGAATCCTTATACACTACTACATATTGAAAAAAATATGGCGAACTATTTCTGAAGGTACGAACATAATTGGTTGTGCTGTCGAAAAATACAAGATAAATATTTCAATTTTTCAATTTTTTTTCAATCCCGCCCTCATTCGTTGGACTTGAGACGGAAACCTCTATATTCATCTCAATACTTATGTTAGCTCTATCTTCGTCTCAATACCAATGATAACTCTATATTTGTCTCAATACAGACGACACCTCTATATTTGCCTCACTACCAACGATAATAGGGCTAGGCATTACTCTGTTCAAATGGTCACCCACTATTTGACTAATTCAAAAATGACTTGGTCAAATGTCGTCAGAATTCCAACAGAAAAAATAATAAATATGTTTCATTTGAGAGACGTTGAGACAATTTTCCTATAATGACGATGGTTTAGAAAGGGTATAAGGTGTTCTTGTTAAGCAAAAAATAGATTTATTTTCGTATGTCGATTGCATTAGAAAAATATAATAGACATTCTTTTACATCACTCAATTTTATAACATAATCATCACTATATTTTTGTGGGGAAGAATGTCATAAAATATTAGAGGTGGGAAAAAAAGTAAAGAGGGTGAAAAGGGTGACGGTAAATGTTATTTCCCTTGTTTACTATGTTTTCATTGATTTCAACGGATTGATATCAAAGAGTTGATGTCAAGTTGTATCATTGTATCATTGATTTCTTATCATGGTTTATAGGAAGTACCAAATGGATGAACTCCAAATTGGTCCCCTTATGGTGAAATCCCTCATGGGAAGACGCTTTGTGAAATCCAAATGGTTAGGTGGTTGAGCAGTCCTAACAGTGTGGTTAAGCGAACCCAAGTTTGTTTGAATAATCAAGTAATGAATATCAGTGAATTTTTCAATGAGACTATTCTAGATGGATAGTACATGTCATTCCAATTCCGGTGATATGTAGAATTTCACATAACTCCTCACGGTTATAGAGTTATGGCCATGCGAAGTTGGATAACCCTCATGTGTTTCTAGAAGCCCCTTGAAGGTCAAAGAAGTCAAATTATTCTAGAAGATCCTAGAAGAATTTGACCAGTCAAAGTGGTTAGTCATGGGTTAAGTTGTTGCAACAAGAAAACAATTAAAACTAAATTAGTTGCAACTAGAAGTGGAGAGTTTACCATTTGTGGAAAAGTGGTTGTAAGTGGACAAGTGATTATAAGTGTGTTAGCCCCAAAAGAAGGAAGTTGGGTAAAGTTGGTTAGATGATAACCCCTAGAGGAAGTTACTTGGAGAAGTATAAATAAGAGAGAAAGGGTCTCTTATGTGGAGGATGTTTGATCATATTAAATATCTACTATTTGGTGAAAGGTTTATTACAGGTGCATCATTGAAAAATCTGAGGCAACGAAGGTCTGAAGAAGCACAAGTTTCGGTAGCTACATAAAGTGACATTTCTGTAGTCGTGGTTATTTCTATAGTCACAGGTTTTGGTAGTTGCGGAAAATGGAAATTATGTAGCCAGTAGATGCAAAAAACAACAATTTTGTAGTCGCGGGTGTTTCTGTAGCTGTAGGTTTCAGTAGGTATAGAAATTTTTGGTAGCTGCAGAAAATAGAATTTTTGTAGCCATGGGTGTTTCTATAGCCGCAGGTTTCAGTAGCTACAGAAAGAGAAGTTTCGATAGTCGTGGGTGATTTGGCAGCTATAGAAATTCAACAGTTCAGTAGCCACATCATATTTGTATATTGGAATTGTTCCAATTGTTGCATGGTATGGTATAGATCTTAATGATTGCTACAGGATTAAAGATTATTTCTAACGATATGGTGATATATTTGATATATTATTTTTCTCTACAAGTTTGGTCTTGTACTTGATGGTTGGAGTCCTCACATCTTGGTTGGTGTTGAGATGCGCAGACTGGGTCTTGCATTGAGAGTTGGTGCTCCTTTTCAGTTGGTGTTGATAAACCCCATGGATTGTAGTATCTTGTAACACATAATACAAAAGAAACTTACACATATTTGGTGCTCATTATGTTCATTGTGATGATGTCTCTTTATTGTTGATGTGTGTTGTTTATATATGTTTACATGCAAGCAACTAGTTGTGAATGGAAGTAATGACTAATGATGTTAGAAGTGATTGCTAACTAGAATTTTGTAAGAAGTGTAAAAAGAACCTTACACTGATTCACCCCCCCTCTCAGTGTGGTCAGTGTGTCCAACAATTGGTATCAGAGCAGGCCTTCACTATAAGTGTTACAATCTTGAAGGAGATCCATCGACACACAAATGGATGAACATGCAGATGAAGTTCCCTTCTTTGATGAGACAGATTATTTAACATGGAGAATAGAAATAAAAGGTTCCTTGAAGGAAAAAGGAGCATGTGTTTGGAACATAGTTGTTGGTGGATCATTTCCCTCAAAGAATAATTCCAAACCTACAGCCCAAAAGGAAGCAAAGAAGAACAATTTAGTGGCACTCAATACCATCTTCAATGGAATCTCAGGTTCTGTCAAAGAAAGAATAAGACAAAATTCCTCTGCCAAGGATCTATGGTTGAAGCTAGAGAAGGTTTATCAAGAAAAAATAAAAGACACTGAAAACAATGCCATCAAGGACAATGAAGGTAAAGACTCTCCAAAATCCATTGATTGCAATAATTCTAAGTGTGATGATGTTGAATGTTCTCCTGCAAGTAAATAAGAAGATATAGAAGAAGTTTGTGTAGAATCAACTAACAGTTATCTTATAGATTAAGAGGAAGATGTGTTGAATTTTAAAGACAAAAATTTATCTGAATTAGACGATGTCAGCATGGAAATAGGACATTATTCAATTTCTTTTGAGTATCTTAAAAAATACACTAAGGAAGTCCTAGAAAAGTACCCAAGGCATAGCATGGCACTAAAGAAAATGCTCAAAGAACAAGAAGAAAGTAGAAAGATTCAATTAGAATAAAAAGAAGAAGAGATCAAACGAAAAAAGAATGAAATAACTAGGCAAGCAAAAGAAAAGAAGAAAGTAGATGATGAGCTTAGAAAAAACCTTGAAGTCAATTTCAATCTAAAGACCCAAATTGAAGAATCCAAAAGGATAGAGGAACTATTGAAGAATCAAGTAAATGAAAAGGAATAATCATGTCATAAGTTGGAAGCAGAAGTTGTTGATCTCAGAAGGAAAGAAGAGAAGTCAAAAAAGTTCATGAACAGCTCAACAATCTTGGATGAAATATTGAATTGTCAAAGATCACCAAATGATCAATCTAGTCTTAGATCCAACAAGGAAGCAACACACTCTGAAGCTAGTACTTCTAAGAAGAATTATGCAGGTCCTTCATTGTCAAAGGGTGAAATTAAAGCTGCAAGCAAGGAAAAATTCAAAATATCAAAACAAGGAAGAGACCAAGAAGCAAGCCTTACACCTCAAAGCAAGTTTAGAAGAGAGACACCTTCAAGGTGGGAACAAAAGCAAAGGTATGAAAATGTTTTCAATAGACATTGTTTCTCATGTAATGAATATGGTCACAAATCTTTGGATTGTAGGCATCATGTAAGGAAAGATGTTGGAAGATTCAATAACATGTTAAGATGTTGGAGATGTAATCTTGTGGGACACATTGCTCCACATTGTCACACCATGAGATGCTACAACTGCAGTGGGTTTGGCCAAAAATCTGAGGATTGTTGGAACACAAGAAGAGAGTCCATGAGGAATGATTCATATGATATGGCAAGAAGAGAATGAAAGAGAGACAATTTTGAAAGGATGGAATCTTAAAGAACAAGTACTCAGATTACATGACACTCTTAGAAGTGGATGAAGAATACTGAACAGCCATACATGAATGAAGGGATAAAGAATCAAGAAATATTCAATCTTTTTCAAAAATATGCGGGATCCTATGGGAGAAATCGCGTGCATATGTGAGGTGACCTAGAGAAAGGTCGCGTAAATACATGATTTGCATGTGGAACAGGCCACGTACATGTGGAAAAGTCTCAATAAGAGGAGTGTACATATGATTTGTAGCATGGTTTGATGGTATAACTCTATTTTGCAGGGTCTGACATGGTTTGTTGCAGGTTTTCATGATTATATGCTTGCATGTGTGTTTGATGTATGTATGGTGATGAAATATGGTTGAGTGTTGAAGCTTATTCTTAAGGTCTATATTGGATGCATGGTACAAACTTTAGTGTGTGGAGTGATGCATTCTTGATAAGTTATACTACTGGTTATGGTCTCAGTGATGTTATGGCACCTTGTCTATGAGATATATCATGATGATGTGATGCTAGCTAGAGATATATCATTGATCTATTGAGGGACACTCTTAGTTTATGTTTATAGGTACTATTGGTTGCTTGGTACTTGTTGCAGTGAATGGTTTCTTAGGTAGATCTGTCATGGTACATGGTTGGTACATATGTGAACTCCATTTATATATCTTATGATGTATTTTTAGAGGCATATGTGTTAGATGTCTTGGTGCATGCATTTGGCATGTGGCTGAGCTACATATTGGGACATGTAGTTGATGAGTTGATGAGGTGGTTATGTTGTACATCATTGATGAGTCATATCTTGATCTATAGTTGATGCATGATTGGTACATACTTGGTACATTGGTTGAGGCACTTTCTAGCAGTATTATTGGCACTTGGTTTATGGTCGATATGGAATACATGTATGGGAACACATCTTGATTGTGGTTCATCTTGTTGAGGTTTGGTGCATGGTTGATGCACTTCCTTTGGTACATGATGTATGGGATGATATAGTTGAGACACTTGTTATTATGCATGGTTGATATATTTATGGTTGATATACATTATTGTGGCACTTGGTTCATGCTAGAGGCATATCATGAGTGATATGAAAATTGTTTGAGGCACATGGTCGGAATGCTATATAGTTGATGATGTTAATGATCTTGATATATGGTTGGTACACAGTTGGCACATGCTCTTGGCATATGGGTGATGAACTTCATTATGGTATACTATATGGTGTTGATGTACATGGTTTTTGTGCATGGTTTGCACAAAGTATGGAACAAGATGTACATGGTTGATATTTTGTTCATGATTCTCTATTCATTGTTAACATATATTTTTCTTTATAATGTATAGTATGTGACGATTTTGATACATGGACAGGTCCAAGGATCTTCATATGAAGATTAGATCATTCTTGAGAAGTTGATATATGTTGAGCAGTAGCATTTGCAATAGAAGCATATTGCAATGGTAGCATATTGTTCATCTTGCAGAGAAGATAGGGGGAGACATACCCACAGGAGGAGTTATTCTTCTTCCCATGATTGTTTCATAATCATGATTCCATATGGAGAGATGATTGGAATCCATGCCATAATCATTGCATCATAGTGACATCCATTGTCCAAAGGGGGAGAGATTGTTTAGATGATGGAAAAGCAGACAGGGGGAGTAGCCCCAAAGATAATTCAGTCAGAGGGGAGTAGCCCCAAGGAGAGAACTACCCTTTTCCATTGATGTCAAAAGGGGAGAGATAGTCACATTGATGAGGAGTGGTGATCATAGAGGGATTTTGAGCATTTCCATATCTAATTGTTTCCATCAATGATTGGTGTTGACATCAATTTTGGTGTTTCCATCAATGCCAAAGGGGGAGAATGTTGTACTATGCTTTCATTGATGTCAATAGATTGATATCAAAGGGTTGATGTCAAGTTAATTCATTGTATCATTGATGTCTTGTCATGGTTGATAGGAAGTGCCAAATGGATGAACTCCAAAGTGGTCCCCCTATGGTGAAATCCCTCACGAGAAGACGCTTTGTGAAGTCCAAATGGTTAGGTGGTTGAGAAGTCTTAGCAGTGTGGTTAAGGGAACCCAAATTTTTTTGAAGAATCATGTAATGAATATTAGTGAATTTTTCAATGAGACTATTCTAGATGAATAGTACATGTCATGCCATTTTTGGTGATATTTGGAACGTCACATAACTCCTAACAGTTATATATTTATAGCCATGTGAAGTTGGAGAACCCTCATGTGTGTCTAGAATCCCCTAGAAGGTAAAATAATTCAAATTCTTCTAGAAGCTCCTAGAAGAAGATGACAAGTCAAAGTGGTTAGTCATGGTTAATTGGTTGCAACAAGAAAACAATTAAAAATAAATTAGTTGCAACTAGAAGTGGAGAGTTTACTATTTGTGGAAAAGTGGTTAGAAGTGGGCTAGCCCCAAAAGAAGGAAGTTGGGTAAAGTTGGTTATATTATAACCCCTAGAGAGGAAACTACTTGGAAGTATAAATAATAGAGAAGGGGTATCTTGTGTGGGGGATCTTAGAGGATATTGAATATCTACTAGTTGGTGCTCTCTTTGGAGTTGGTGCTCCTTTTAGTTGGTGTTGATAAGCCAGGGATGCAATGGTCTAGATGTGTAACACATAATAAAAAAGAAACTTACACATATATGGTGCTCACTATGTTCATTTTGATGATGTCTCTTTATTGTTGATGTGTGTTGTTGATATATGTTTACATGCAAGCAGCTAGTTGTGAATGGAAGTAATAAGTAATGATGTTAGAAGTGATTCATAACTGAAGTTTTGTAAGAAGTGTAAAAAGACACACACTAATTCACCCCTCTTAGTGCAGTTGGTGTTTCCAACAACCCTTGCAAAAGATGTTGTATTACATGTCAGTAAAGATTTAATAGGAACAATTAAAAGACATTGTAGGAGATATGGGCACATTGACGAGGGATTGAATGAATATCATCCTATGGTAATTAGCTATATATTCATTATATGTATTTATGTTGATTTTATTTATAAATTTTTGTATTTTTATTTGTTATACACACTTTTAATATTTGTTATACACACTAATTTTGCATGATTGTTTGTAATTATAAAGTTAGAATTTCCCCCTAACTTTATGCAAAATGCACCAAGTAGTAGTATAAATGATGTTGTATAAGTTGAGGAACATGAAGCGAATAATGAAGATCAAGTTAATGATCCCATGGAAGAAGATGAAAATAATAATATGGTTCAAGATGATGGGAAAAATCAAATGATCCAAGAATTTTTCACTTAGTGGGATGAGGATGGGGACAATGATGGTATTTATGATGAACCTCTTATAGAAAAGGAAAATAAACGACTTTATAAATGCTCAAGAGAAAATATTATCTCTGTTACATTGTTGTTGGTGAACTTAAAGGTTATGAATCATTTTTCAAACACTTGTATGACACATATCCTAAGGTATGTAATATTTTTCATCACATATACATAAAGGTAGATTTTTCTCCTTTTTTAAGTTTTAATTAATGTGTAAAATAAGAATGCAATATTTATGATTAATATTCTTTACATTAACTAGTTATTTTTTATGTTGTAGATTGTTAGGTGAATTTGTGTTACCATCATTAAATATTTTACCTCTCACATATCTATATTTACATGCCATTATGAAAGGCGTTGGAATGGAGAATCAAACTACATATGCATGTCCTAATGATCATATTATATATTATGGACAACTTGTGTCGAAAATAGAATGTCCGCAATGTCATATCAATAGATATCAAACCGATCAAGTAACAAAAAGGGTGCCTCGAAAGGTTCTTCGCCATATTCCCATAATTCCAAGTTTGCAGCGATTGTTCAAGTGCAAAAGCATAGCACAGTTTATGGATTACCATAAATTGAACAGAAGTGGATATGGTGTTATTTGAATGCATGTAGATGGTTATGCATTTAGGGAAAATGAGGGAAAATGGGCATAATTTAAAGATGAACATCATAATGTTAAGCTTTCATTAGAAGCTGACGATGTTAATCCATTCGAAGAGCTTAGTTCTATTTACTCAGTGTGGATTATTTGTTTTATCAACAATAGCATTCCTCCTTGGATGTCAATAAATAGGGAGCATATAAGGTTGACAATGATTATTCTAGGTATCTATTTACATTAATTTTTCGAATGTAACATTTTCATTTGTTTCATTTTTTGCATAATATATTTTATTTATTTATTTACTTATGTAATATACATATCATGGTACTGATTATGTATAATTTCAAACAATTAGGTAAGTACCAAGTTAAATATATGAATGTATGTATCGAGCCTCTTATCGATGAGCTACTAAAGTTATGGGTCGATATCACTATGTATGACATTTGTAGACCAATCGGGGAGAAGAAATTTCAATTCCGTGGAATACTTGTATGGAAAATTCATGATGCCCCAAGACTAACACATTTTTGTGGTATGTAACATAATGTTTCACTTTAATACTGTATAATTATTTAAAGATAACATGCATGTTTTTTAAATAATCATATCATATAATTGACATTAATCCATCTGTTGCAGATCTTCAAATGAAGGGTAAGTTTTCATGTCCAGTTTATGGTCCTAAGATGAAGTATCGTCATTCAAAAAGTTTAGGAAATATGGTGTTTGATTAGTATAGGCACTTCCTCCCTCAGAACCATAGGTATTGTACTACTGAAAAACATCTTTTCAATTGGAAAGGATAAACTAGATTAAAACCACGAAGAATGACACCTTCGCGATGGAGGTTGGAATATAACAGAAATTGTCAAGGTACACGATCTCTTTATGTATCGTATATGTAATGTTTTGAATTTTTATTTTAATTATTGAATTTATTTTACCGTATTTGATCATTATTGTTGTGATTTATTTTATGCTTCATCAAATCCGCCATCGTAAAGGTATTAATAATGGGCTTCCACAAGGAATGAAATGTTATACCACTCAATTCATGAGGTTTCCCTACTATGAGGAGATAAAAATAGCTCATTTGTTTGATACAATTCATATTGGGAAGAATGTGACAGAAACGTTATGGAGAATCATATATGGTAGGAGGGATAAAGAAAAAATTGTCAAAATTTGTACTGACATTCAGAAAGCGAATCATGCAATGCAAAGTGTGATATCATCAAATAGCGATGGAGACCGAAATAAACTTCCATGGTTATTAACAGAGAAGCAAAGTAATGATTTAAAAGAGCTCATTCAAATAATTAAATTTCCCACAGGCTTTTCTTCAAACATAAATAATTTCTTAACGAAGAAAGGTGAATTTGGTGGGGTAAAAATACATGATTGGCATACCTTCATTAAGGTAATAATTTTGGTATACATATTTATATATTGGTTGTATACATCTTTTAATATTTATTTATTTTTGTCTACTTTGGAAACAAATAACGATTCATTTTTATTGTTACAGTATGTTCTACCTCTATCTCTCCCAAACAATTTTGAAAACAACGTCAAACAAGTTATATATGATCTTGGCAAATACATGAGGTAAGTAGTTGTGATTTATATGAAAAATGTTTTTTCAATTTGTTATTGTAATTAATGACATGTGTTTTACTTGTAATGTAATATATATTATGTTTTGTTGAAACATGTTATTTTCTTGTGTCATGATCTATAGATGGTTGTCATTAAAAGAAATCCATAAAGATGATATAAAGTATTGGAAGAGAGAAATTCCTCTGCTAATGTGTTAAATGCAAAAGTATATACCTCCAACATTTTCCAATGCACAAGAACACCACCTCATACACCAAGTTGAGGAGATTGAAATGTGTGGAGTTGTACACACAAGGTCAATGTGGATGGTGGAGAGGCACTTGAATTCATTGAAGCCTTTGGTTAGACAAAGAGCATGTCCTAAGGTTTCTATGGTGGAGGGATATATGGTATATCAATCCATGGTGTATATTAGTTAGTATCTTCCTAAATTAGCAGTTCCAACTATTCATGCAGTGGATTGCATTTGGGATGTGAACTCCATTAAAAAAAATTGAAGGGGAGCACCTATTGGAGAAAGGTAGAATGTCATAGAAAGTGAGAGGTAATTGAATTGTGGAGATTTATAATACATATAACTTTTTATTTTTTGTTTAATATATGATCATACTCATTTATTATTTATTCTTTCATCAATTATTAATATTTACCATGGTTTTAACTAATATTTAATATTGGTGAATTATGCTTTTTTTATTCAGATTCTCAATATTGGGATGCCCTACATTTATACATTGAAAACAATCTTGACTGGATGAAGGTATGGATTGAAATATGTAAACAACATCATGGTGGTAGGTTATCATGGAAAAAGTGGTCTGAATTGGTTAGATAAGCTCTATGTAATGGAGATGCCAATGTTACACAGAGGGAAATTGATTTAGCATATGATTTGAAAGATGGACAGGAAAGCAAATTCACCCATTTTATTGAGTTAATTTATATTATATTAATGTGACTGAAGATGTATTGTTTTCAGATAATTTTCAGGTTATATAAATATGTTTATTAATTGACAATTCATATTTTACATGTCTCGCATATTGCAGTTGAAACACCATAAGGCTATGTGGTGAAATGGTCATAAATTTCACATCAAACCGTTGGATGAAACCAAGAAAAATTTTGATAGTGGGATAACTGCAGTATTCCAGGTCACTAATGTTTCCTCTAGGAGTGACAGACATCCCCAAGAATCTAAAAATAGATATTTATGGGTATTTGGATTATATAATTGAGTGTGACTTTAATTCCTTCAAATTAGTTTTGTTCGATGTCAAATGGGATAGGTTATAAATGCATGAACGTGATGAGGAAAGAACTATTATTCAACATGCCAATGGATTTCTGATTATTAAAACAATGATGTTTAAAAGAGGACATGATTGCTATGATTTTCCAAGCCAATGTGAACAGTTCATTTACTCAAAGGTTCCAGACAAGAGGGATTGACCATTTGTTGTTAGATACGATCCAAGAGAAAGGACAATAAAGTATATTGTAGAGGAATAATATGATATTGAATAATAATATGATGCGTCGGAGATAGAGCGGGAATATTGGTCGACATACAAAGAAGACAAAGAAGATGAACTAGTCATACGAGATAATGCAGTTCTTGATGATGATTTCGATGAAGATATGCTCGAAAATGGCATTGATGACGATGATGATATTGGCAATCCTTTCAACATCATTTCAGAATCAGATGATGATACAGATGTTGAGTTGGATGAAAGTCAAGAAGATATAGAAGAAGGATGATACAAATTTTGAGTTGGATGAGGTATGTAACTATATATTTTAATTTGTATGAAATGTTCTCTTTAAGTTATTTACTTATGTGGGTTAATTACATGTTTTTTAAGTTTTATGCCATTTTTTTATATCCTATGTTACATGTTGTTTATTATATCAAACATGAAAATAGTGTCCATAGCGTACGTGATAACCTAAAATTATCATTTACAAACTCATAATTTTTTTTACCTTAATTAACTTTTGTTTTGGTAGTTTCTATGCATGATTACTATGTTACTTTTGATTATTTTATATTTTATAGATTGGGTATTGGGGAATTGAGAGTCATGTGAGGGGCAGGGGAGCGGCCATATGATTTTCCACCTTCACGTGGTTGTCCTTGTTTAGTATAGAATAAATTATTCTCAAAACCAAGAGAAGTTAATTCATCTTTATACCATCATCGTAAATGTCATCATTGTTGTCATAGTATTGCAGCAACGAAGTTTCAATGAACATGTTCGTCATTTCTATATCATCTTCGTCAAAACTGTTTAAAAACATGGGAATTTGGCCCATGAGTTTGGTGGCAAGAAGAAGGCACTATATGATGTTTTTTATTTAAATAATGATTAATTCGTACTAATATTATTTATGGAGCGAAAAATTACTTAGATGGGAGAAAAAAACAAAGACAAGAAATAACTGATGAAGTTTGTGAAATTGATCAAGTACTTATTTATTGACATTATTTCATTCCTTTGCAGTAATATATGTGGGGACGTGTGTCTTGAATGAATTTTAAAAGAAACAGCTAAAAGACATTTTACTAGGACTAGACATGGGCAACAGTGACTTGTGAATGGGGCCAACGTTGAATTGTTTTCAAATTGTTTCTGTATGCATTGAAATTTGACTTGGACATAATGTTTGCATGCCTTGATGATATGGGAGGGTTTATAGTATCAAATATGACTCACACACCCACTATATATATCCGATCCCATCCTCATTTTTTTTGCACTTTATCAGATTAATGTCATGCATGGAACTCCCAACATACCTATCGTCGGGGTCGTGTTCTTTATATTCATTATTTGTGCAGTTAAAAACCAACATCATTCAAATTAGCCCGATGATCTTGGTGGCAATAAGAATGCGCTAGATGATAATTTGTATTTAAATAATGATTTCGTACTAATATTATTTATGGAGCAAAAAAGTACATAGATGAGAGAAAAAAACAAAGACAAGAAATAACTGATGAAGCCTGTGCAATTTATCAAGTACTTCTTTATAGATGTTATCGCATGCCATTGTAGTAATAGATGCAGGAATGTGTGACTCAAATGAATTTTAAACTAAACATCTAAAAGACATTGTACTAGGAATAGACATGGGCAATAGTGACCTATGAATGGGGCCAATGTTGAATTTTTTTCAAATTGTTTCTGTATACACTGAAATTTGACATGGATAGATTTCTCTCATGCCTTGAAAATATGGGAGGGTTTATATACTAAAATATGACTCGCACACCCACTCTATATATATTATTTTTTCCTCATTTCGTTTGAAATTTCTCGGATTAATGTCATGCATGGAACTCCCAACATACCCATCGTCATGGTCGTTCTCTTTATATCCATCATCTGTGTCATTCAAAACCAAAATCATGCCAATTAGGCCCATGATTTTGGTGGCAAGAAGAAGGATATAGATGATGTTTCGTATTTAAATAATTATTTTGTACTAATATTCTTTATGGAGCGAAAAAAGTACCTAGATGAGAGAAAAAAAAACAAAGAAAAGAAATAATTGATTAAGCTTGTGAAATTTATCAAGTACTTCTTTATTGATGTTATCGCATGCCCTTGAAGTACTATGAGGACTCAAGCCACTCACTCTATAAGTCTATGAGGACTCAAGTCACCAATTTACAATGAGGAACCATAACATAGATAATTATATGGGGATGTTGGCTAAAAACATAAGGATTGTGGGAACTTTCTTCTTCTTTAAAAGAAATGATCCTCTTTGTTTTCCTAAACTCATTGCCATCAAGTGCATGAAGAATGAGCTCTCGACCATTTCCATAAATGAAAACACTTTGAGGAAATGTGCAATTGACAACCATGATGACTGTATAAAATGCTACTGTGGAAATCTGATTCAGAGGTAGGTGGTGGGGAGAATATGAATAATTATTTGTTTCCCTAATAATTGCTCTATTCCATCTGCATCATGATGTTGATTGGGAAGCAATTAATCAAATCGTTGATTTATGAAAACCATATTAGTGCAATGACCATTTTCTAAGGATACAACCACATTGAAGAAATGCCTACAACCTAAAATTACAATTTCATCAAATCCAAAATTACAATTTCAATCAAGATTGTCTAGACATATTCTAATAACAATAAATTTTAAAAAGTTAAAATTGTTTGACATTTACCCTTCTTTACTATTTAAAATTATACAAACCAAATATTCCTAAACATTGTTATATCAATGATGCATCTTCTTTCTGTGGACATGAGTTAATAGAAATCAAATATTCTTCGTCGTCCTCATAAATGAAAGGTTCAGATTAAGCACAATAACTTTATTGCATGTAAAAAAAAAATCATTAGTCATTGATGAGTGTGATTAACATTAATTAGGTATTTATACTCCCTCTAGACATCTCTATTCCTATTAGACTATCCTCTCCTAGGGTTGAATGAACCATTCCTTGAGATGTGTCATTGGCCACTTAATCTTACACATGAAATTAGCAATTTAAATTAACTATGTTAATGCATGAAAACATATAATTGATGTATTAATTCATATCCATCATTGAATTATAAGGATCAAGAGGTTTGTGGAAAATCAAATGAGATTTTACCCTTTTGTTCCACATGATATTTATTTTCTCATTAAGCTCATTAGGACATGTGTGTTATATTTTAATAGATGTGTCGCCCCAGCCAAACTCCCCACATGACAATGTCTTCCACCCAGATCGACCCATCGAAACGTGTATTATGTCCAAAAACAAGGGAAATGCCCCGTCTCCGCCCCACGGAATAAGTAAAATAACGTTAAAAGTAGTGGTACTTCACTTACGCCAAAAATGGCTCCCACTTATTCTACACCTCTCAAGTCATTTCACAAATTCGGACTAGAGTCAAGCTCAACAAGGTCTTCTTTCCCTATTGATTATGCCAAGCACATTCCCCTGGATGTGGTTTCTCTATATAGTAGATAGGGACACTGGGAATCTTGCTAACCCATTCATGCTTTTTACTAATTAGATGATGAGGCATTTGGATACCTTAAGAGATTCATAGTTACTCTCGTCATTTACCTGCGCTTGGTTGAATTTCTTCACTTTGACATGCATAGCACTGGGCATAAATCACATTGCGTCAGCATCCGCAGGGACCATCACAATGCTTTGTTTTAATTAAATAGTTGAACTCCCCTTGTCCACAGTAGTTTTGAGTCGACTGTACTTATAAGGTTATATATTAATTATATTAAATATATTAAGTTTTGGTATTAATTATATATATATATATATAACATAAAAATTAAAAATTAAAAAAAAAAAAACACTAAAATCAAATTACAAACAACTCTCTCCCATTCCCAAGACTAGTAGAATAGAAAACCCACTTGTGTCGATTCCCAAGACTAGCAGAGTAGCAAAACCCCATGAGTATATAAAATCCCCTCGATAGCGATAGAGAGAGTCGAAGGAGGCCCTATCCCACAAATTTGGATAGTGATAGAGGCAGAGGAGCCATATCCAACCAAACCCGACAGTGATCATGGAGTGGAGATACTCATGGGTTTACATCATGCTGACAAAATCGGTAATTTCTTAGTTACAAGATCTCCAAGATCTGAGTTTTTTACTAATTAGTTACAAGCTATGAGCTATTTTCTTTGTTGTTTACCAAGGGCTCCTTGCAACTTAGAGGCTAGAAACCATATGCTTCTTCTCACACTACAATATTATTCATGGAATCCCCTCCACCAAGGCATTTCCTATCCTCAACCTCCCCAAATTCTCCCTCAACCTCCTCGACCTCCCCTATAACCCCTTTTCCACCCTTATATTCCTCATCTCCCTTCTCGTCAATTTCCTCCCCAACAATTTTTTCATCGCTCCCAACCACCCCAACTTGACACAATGCCTCCTTCCAACACCCATTACCTAGCCCTTATAGCACCTTGTATGTTTCTTCCCTATCACCAATGCTTGCACATAATATCATCCTTTACAAAAAGTGTCTATATGACCCCTTATTCTCCCTAGCATTGTCTTCAGGTGGACATGATAGCAGTAACAATGAACAGTTATCTCCGAGAATCTAGGGCCATTAAGTAAGTTATTTCTTCTATTCTACATTTTGAAAAAGAATTAATCATTTTTCACAAATAATCAAAAATCAAATCGATAATGGGAAACATTTTCCCTTCTTGTTAGCTGCTAGAGTGAGTAAATTCTGTATCACTAGTGTGGTTGACAAATTTTATGCTCAACACTATTCTTTAATATTGGGCTACATACAAAGAGACCAAATCAGGTAGAGTCCCCACCCTTGATTTCTTTCCTGACAATATGAATCTATTGTTGTGAATATCTTCTACCAGGCTTAGGTGACTTTACAACCTAGATGATATAATTAATCTTTTAAGTTGTGTTGAGTGGGTGTACCGAGTTTTATAATCCTATCACATATTTTCATATGAATTTTCTATTATACATAACATGTTTGATATCCCTGGGACTAGAATATGACAAATTTTAGGAATCATTTCTTGTATTTTTTGAGGGTTAGGGATATTCTTCATGCATTCTCCTCCCACTTGGATGTATAGTGTACCCTATATTAGGATTCAATATGATTAACTAGTTTTGTTCATCTCAAGAGATAAATTTTCATTTCAAATTTTGAAGTTGTTGATGGCTTCCCAACCAAGTATATAATTATCTTGAGGGCCCTCTTGAATGCATTGTATCCCCTATATGGTACCGATACAATAGTGACACATAATTTATATGGGATTGATATGGTGCCACATCTGTGTCCATATTTTGGATATGGCTTCCTAAGATACATATCGGATTTGGTTGGTGTGGGTCTCAATCTATATGCATGAAAAAATCTCCCTAGCCCATGTTTCAAGGGACAAATTTGTCCCACACAACTTTTTTAAATTGTATATACTTATTTAATTTTAAAGTCTAAAATGGTAAGGTTCTAAATATGTGAAGTTTGAAAGTTATTTTTTATTAAAATAAGTTTTAAAATTTTTAATTTGAAATGATAAAATTCTAATATATTTGTTTATTTAGTCTATTGGGTTGTAGTCTACTATTTGAGACAATAATTCCCATGTTAATGACCCAAGTTCTAACCCCAATGGGCATAGAGCCCCGGATATTAATTTTTTGATAAAGGTTGAGGGTGTTTCATATGCAATAAGCATTCGCTATTCAAAAAAATGTTTAAATGCATAATGGGCCTAATGGTTAAGAACATGTGTTTCCTCCTTGGAGGTCACAAGTTTGAATTCAGAGGGGGCTAGGGAACTTCAAATTAATATTATAAAACTATCTTTATTAGTAAATTATACATTTTTGAAACTTCAAAAATATATATATATATATAGGGGAAAACTTTGGCCCTTGAAAAATGGGATTGGACTTATTTTTTTGTGGATATGTCTTAGGATCCCTATCCACTAATTTATAAAACCCAATAACATGGTCATGTTATTTCATCCTGAAGGCTCATTACATCATGCCATAAGGCTACATAATCTGGCACAAGGCCCATTTTTTTCCCAAAGGCTTTACATCATGTTTTTGGTGAGACTTGAACCCTGGTGGAGGCTACACTAGAACCTCATGTTACCAATTGATCAAGCCACCATTGAAATCTCATGGGGGTGGGATTTGATCCACTTGTGTGCTATGCAATTTTATAGTATTGAAGGGATTTTCATATAAAGAAAATGAGTAATTTACACAGAAAATTATGATTTTTTGTGGATGGATCAAGGCCTCGGATATTAAAGAGGAAAAAAATAAAAATAAAAACCTCTTTCTCTCCTAAATTTTTGGAGGCCTAAAACTCATTTTTGAATGATACTATTCCATTAGATCTCTTCAATTGCACAATTTTTCCCACTTTGGCTCAAAAGCTATTGTGATCCCTATATTTTGAAATCTATGAATCTTGTTGGGTTTATTTATATTGATGGAAGACAATTTTTAATGGTTTCTTCAATAGAGGAAAATTATACATAAATCATCGAATTAGAATGCCTATATCCTTTTATGATTTTTCCAAGAATTCTCTAGAATATGAATTAATTTCATGACTAGTGAATGCAAAATGGAATTCTAATTTCCCTTGCCAATGAGGAATTCCCTCCTGCCAAGAATCAACCCAAAAGAATATATCCTTCAATATTTGAAAAGCTAATGTAACCATTGCACATAACATAATTCAAATCTCCTTTCCCTTCTTTTAGAAAAAATTCTCTTACATTCACCTATGGAAACTTAGGAATCAATTCCACAATTATGTTAGTGGCGCAAGAGAAAAATATAGTTCATAACTTGTAGATATTCAAAGCCAGTATTACATAGAAATTATCAGGACAATATATCCAAATAATTGATAAGTGAGTTATCCCACAAGGCATAATGAATGCTCTAAACTAAACTATCACCCATTTTCCTTTGATTTTAGTCTTATGATATATGCAGAATGTGGGGTGTAGAAATCTTTGTAGTGCCCCCCTTTCATCCACTTCCACATGCCTCACTACCTTATGTCTTAGCCTTAGTTTGTTGCTTTATGCAGTGTAGAGTGTGGGATGTGGAGGTAGTCTTCCCTCCAACTCCTCCAATTCTTCGCAAGATAACACTCTACATGACTTAGGACTACCTTATTCCTATGTGGTAGGTGGAGTATGGAGTGAATAACTACATACTCCAACTCCCATCATTTCCTATGCATGGAAAACCTTCACATGTCATGTTTTCCTTATGTAGGGTGTGGTGTGTGGAGCTAGGACTCACACCTCTGCATGAAAATTCCTCCACATTCACTTGGCCATTTAAAGTAAATAAATTCTACTCTAAGAAGTGAAAATCAAGCGTAATGCATGGAAAGTAGAAAGTGTTCTTTAGCACCAATTAACCAATGAAATTACCTCTGCCATACCATAACTTTGAGAATCCATTTCAGATCATGTCTCACTCCTACTAATGTCACAAAAGTAATCAGGAGTTTTGTGGGATCTACCTAATACATGAGAAATTTCATAACATCATTTTCAACTATAGAAACACCACTTCATATTGTAATAGTTAGTGGTAATAATTTCCAGTGGGGTGAGAATCAATAGAAAGTATTTGAGGAATTGAAGTATAATATTAGTCAAGCCTTAGTCATAGCACTACCTAGCTTATAGAATCCATTTGAAGTTGAAACTTATGACAATGGTATTTTATGGGTGTAGTGTTAATGCAAAGGGGGAGGTTAAAATTATATTATTTAAATCCATTTCATGGAGTGATATTGAACAAACCTTAGTTGAGATAAACATGTATATGAGTGGAAACTAATGAATGTGTCAAAATATAAAAAAGACTTTTAGATAGGTCACTATATTATTCTTACAATCCTGGCTAACTATATATCTGATTCAATCGACTGAAGGTACAACCAAATAGGTACCTTCTAGATATGTATTCCTCAAGTGAGGGAATCTCGGGAAAAATAGATGGAAATGTGACTCCATCTAATAGACTTGATACACGAACAATGACCAGAGGTGAAAAGGTCAGAAGAAAACTCTGTAGACGTGTGCAATTTTTTCTTGCCAAAGGAGGATCATGCTCTTATGATGATGATAGAATAGGAGACATAGAGGTGCCACTCAAGTATAATAATCTAGTGAAACAATGGGTACCTAAGGAATTACCTATGTTGGACATTGAATTCATTATCAACAATAGGATGTATTGCATTACACCATCCTCCCTACATGGCCTGGGGCTATTTTCCATGGATGGAATAACTATAAAATGTTGGAGTTACTTCACACACACCTAGGATAATTCATAATTAGTCATTATCCAGTCTCCTATATTTTAGGGGAGAATATTCCACCTGGAAAATATTCTCTTTCAATTGACACTTCAGTTTGACTAGTTGAGTTGAGTTTAGATGTTGCATTGGGATCATCACCATGCTAATTCGAAATTTCCTTGGTATCATCACCATAGTGGTGCATTATCCTTGATTCCCTGAGTTAACTCCTCACTACTCTATGTTCAGTCAGTTAACTGAAGACTAGTTGACTAGTTAACTCAACTAGGTGGCAGTTCACTCCCGTAATTGCCTGAGAGACTAGAATAGGTGGTAGTTCACTCCCGTAACTGTTGGTGTGTGTCTAGATCACTATAGACCACCTCTATGGTGCATTGGTTCACTTCAATTCGAACTCATTGATATGTACAAAGTATATTATGTGTAAATTATTCATTATTCATAACGGTTAATGAGAATTTTTCCATTCTTTCTCTCCTTCTTCTTCCTTCTCCAATTCTCTCTGCAAATGTGTGCATTATTGTTTATATAGATCTATTCTGTGTAGGTTCAACAAATTTACATGGTATCAAATCTGATGGATTGCTAAGCAAAAGATACAACAAAAAATTTGTTAGTCAACTGAGAGGGGGGGGTGAATCAGTTGTTACCGTGCTTAAACAATTATGCTTCTTTTAAACTCTTTGCCGAGTCACTAAATGATGATCACAATAATGCAGGGGAATAAACAATGGCATATTCAGCATCAGT
>SNQJ01S0118519.1:0-24645 GCA_010110895.2 Picea sitchensis
TGAATGTACTTTGAAAACATCACTCTTCCCCATAACATTTCATTGTGCATCAACCTCCACATGATTTTAGCAACTAGTGCATGGCAGAACCAAACCATATTCTTTATACCCCACCCACCCAACTCCTTGGGTCTAGTTAGATTTGACGACTTTACCAAATGGATGGTTCTCTTCTCGACATTTCCTCACCATAGAAACTTGAAACAAACTTCCCCTATTTTGTGTAAAATTCCTTTTGGGATGTTTTCTATAGATTCCCAATACACTGGAATAATGCTAAGTATTTCATTTAGGAGCATGAGTCTCCCACCCCTATGGATCCATCGGTGAGCCCAAAATGATTTTTTTTTTGGAATTTTGAGAATATCCACAACGAGTCCTTGAAAAAATAATCATTTGGTTTTAAAACAAAACCAAGATACCTTAGACCACCATCTAAAGGATGTTTTGCATAATGAATATGCACTTTCAATCGTGTTTCCACTGCTTCTTGTATTCCATTGATCATCACCGATGGCTTTTCCTTATTCACTTGCATTCTTGTAGAGGTACAAAATAGATCTAATATATTTTCTATTGCTTGGAATTATGAAATTGAGCCTCCACCAAAAATAATTATGTCATCAACAAAGTGTAAATGAGACAAGATTGCAGAGTTTGATATGTTGATGCCTTTGAGCAGCCCTTCATTCCATGCCTTTTTTATTAGTAAGCTTAGGCCATCCACAATGATCATAAACATAAAAGAGGAGAGGGGACATCATTGACGAAGCCCCTAGGAAGAACAACAAAAAGGGGAAGGAACTCCATTGATTAAGACAACAAAAGAGGGAGAATTAATACACCCCATAACCCAATTAACAGTTTCTAAATTCATTACTATCTTTATCAGAGCTAGCCTAATGAAAGTCCAACTCACTTGGTCATATGATTTTGATAAATTGAGCTTCATTATGAAAGAATTTTTTTTCTTAACAGAGTGAATATGTAATGATCCAAAAGATTAAAATATCATAACAGAACAAAAGTACACACCATGTACAAAATGTGAGCATGGATCACAACTCCAATATAGATACGTTACACAATAACTCCTTAAATAATAGGGGAACTCCCTCTAAACAACCAAATACCTTTATACATCACAATTCACATGTCTCCAATAATGAATACATGATCTCGATATATACCTATTCACACTTGCACATGAGACCCCTTTACTATTAGGCTGACCCTATTACATATACATTTACATATTACATGTACATTTAGGCCCATATATGGCCCACCTTGGGGTCATATCATATACATTTATCCCTATATATGCTCCCCTTGGGTCATAACATAGTACCCTCCTTAAAAAATCTTTGTCCTCAAAGATTTTCAATTAAAGGCTTCACATGTGATGAAACCAAGTGATATGATTTTGTTATATTCCTGATTTCTTCCTTCCATTGATGATGATCTATCCATCCAAAATAAATTATTTTCGGTCGTAATCCTTGGTGTTTGGTTGTTGCATAATTTTATTTCCGTTGATTCCATGTATCATTGTTGAAGCTTCTCCAATTTGTAGTAGATGTTGGTCTATGATAATATCTTGTTGAATAATGGTTTTGTGATGTCATATTCCATGAATATTGATGATTATTCCATCTTCTTCCTTGATAATTTCAATATTGATCCTTTTGTCTTCCTTGAAATCTTTCCTGATAATGAGGGTGTCGATATGCTTTGACATTCGATGTTTTTTTTTCATTTTGCACACCCATTTCATCTGATTTTTTTCCAGAGACAATGTAATCCTTTATCCTCTTTGCTTGGTCCTTTATTACTCTATCCTTGGAAATAATACCATCATATTTGGCATGTACATCCTCTATATGGAGTTCAAATTCTTCAAGTATCTTTTGTTAACCTTCTTGAATCATATCTTCTTTCACCTTTTGAAAGGTGACCCCATCTATCAAATTTTGACGTCCTTCTTCAATCTAGCTTGTATTTCTAATTTTACCTCATCTGTATTTAAGGATTCCACGACCTTCTTGCAAATTTCCTCTTCCAGTATTTTGGTAGATTCTTCATCCAAGATCCTCGTTTCTTCTTAATTTTGATAATTCTTCTTCTCTTCTTTCAATCTTTTAACCTCATCCAATGGTTTTTTATTATGGTTTCGTAATCTACATATCTCTTCATCTTTCTTTTTCAAATCTCTCTTGAATCATCCTTTTCGCACATTTCTTTTCTACTCTTTTCTTTCTTTAAGTTCTTAATCTCCTTAAGGAGTGTGTAATACCCCTAGCCCGAACCCCAATTGTAAGGTAAATATAGTTGTGCACATAGGCTGGTGAGGCAGGAACTTTTGGGCCAATGATCCTATCTTGTATTATGTAATCACACTCTGAATTTAATGAAAACATCACTGTTGCAGATCATCTTGATAGAAAGAGTATGGGGGGATTAAACTACACTAGAAGCGAAAGGGGGATAAGGGTCTAGGAAGAGGGCTAAGCCATGGGGGATTAAAACCAAGGAAATATTATTAAATATTCCTAAAGTAAAAAAGGCATGGCTATGATTTTATCCTAAGTCCTTAGAAAATGGAAAAAAATCACCAGGTGGGGTTCAAAGGGAGTTTATGAAGTGAAAAATGTCATTTCATGAGCATGCAACTAAAATGGGAAAACTTGGTACATTTTCCCATTCATTCATATGATTAGCTTGCTTCTACCATCGATATTAGTTGCCTTCACCTTGCCTACATTGAGGAAGATTTGGGGGCAGTTTTTATGGTAATTGAGCTGAAGAAGTAGATTGTCAGGCCCATGTGTTGTTAAAGAAGTGGGTTGTCAAGTCTATGTGTTGTTGAAGAAGCAGGTTTTTAGGCCCGTGTGCTTATGAAGAAGTGGATTATCAGGATCGTTTGTTGTTGAAGAAGTGGGTTGTCATGCCCGTGTGTTGTTGAAGAAGTGGGGTTTAAGACTCGTAAGCATTCTCTCCAAGTGAGAAAACGATTTAGAATTTTTTTCCCAAGTTGCCAAGATGCAACTATAGGGCTCTGAGACTTCCTATCCGACCTGTTGCTAAAGCCCCATAAGGGAAGTGGGGTAGTTGAAAGATCGTTGAGTAGATAAGGGGCATACTTCTTGGGGTGGGACATGCATGTGGGGAATGAGATACTGTAGGTTGTTTGTAGAGCTATCACCTGAGTTTGAGATTTGTTTCTACTAAGAGGCCTTGCCTAGTTAGGAATTCCTTTCCCAAGTGGAGTTTAAGCCCTAGCTCAGGGGTGACCTACTGCTAAGCTTATGAGAAACAAAGTCTAAGGCTCGGAGGAAATTCAAAGTTTTGCATGCAGTTGGTTGCTTATTTATATCATATAAGTGCCCACCATGTGTTTGTTTAAATTATTGTATACATGTTTATGTATTCTTGTGATGAGTATTTACTGTGTTATTTATAATTTAGTATATTGTTGTTAGAATGACACATAAATTGTAATTAGGTGACTTCTGTCATGGGTTTTTGTTGTTGTAATTATTTCTTGAAGATTGCTGCCAAAATTGTTTAGAACTATATATCTTTATGCTTATGCTGAATTTATGTGAGTATTTCTTGAGTTCAAAATTGAAATTTGTTGTGATTTATCCTAGTTCGAGACTGGAAATTCCTTGTCTTTGTATGAAAAATTTGCAGGAGGAAAATCTCCATGTAAACGGTGAAAAATGAGAGCCTTATCCAGTTTAAGAAGTTTTTTACAGACTCTATAAGGAATGGTAATCCTTAGGAATCTATTAGAGTAAATACATGATCCGCTAAGTCAAAGATCAAATTTTTTAATCCAAAATAAACCCATGTTTTCATGTTGGAAGATTGTGGCCATCGATTCAACGCTGAAATTAGTTCTAGACCATCGAATGATGAGTATAAACACTTCGATGGGAAAGACTCTGTGATGCGATCTATACTATTGGATCCATCAAAGGGTGGATCTAGATAATCATTACCATTGATCGCAGAGGTACCATCAGAGTATCCCTAGATGTATGGAGTAGAGCCACTCCAATGGAAAGGCCCCGAGGAGAAATTAGGACTATTAGATCCATTGGAATAAGCATCGTAGGAAATAAATCATAGATCGTGACAAGGTCATTGGATTCAGATGGTCAGAGTGGCCTCATTTAAGGTAATTTGATGAGAAGGCTCTGAGGCGTGATCATGTCCATAGATCGTTGAGTTGGGGAGAGAAATTTTAGTCATAGATCATGGTGGGTCTCAACTGGGTGAGGCCAAGAAGGAAGGTGACTTCATAGTGACGAGGATGACGTCACCCAACCAATGCACAATGGATAGGTGTCAACCATGGATGGATGCACCATGTGTCAAGATGATTTGGCACTTTGAGAAGGAGAAAGGTGACATGGCCTAAGTGCCATGTGGAGGAGTTGGGAAGGGCCACATGTCCAGGGTGATAACTTGGATGCCATGCATGATCCTTCTTTAAACAAAGCTAAGAAGTGAGTGACGCCAGGATGGTGAGGGGTGTCACCGTGTCCATAGGAGGAAATGTGGCAACCCGTAATTCATGGAAAGGATCAAGTGCAACCCATGTCAGTGTTATTCCTTGGTAGAGGTGGCTAAATCATATCCCTCAGATTTATTGGTGATAGATCTCATCCATTCATTAGAGGGGGATGATTAGAGTGGGTTGCAGTTTTGGAGGAGGAAGTACTCTGAGGATTGATCTGGGGCATCGATCGGAGGGTGGAAATGATGCATGACAGTCATCGATCTTTCGTGGGATCCATCGACGCAAGTATGAAGAGAATGGAGAAGGTTTTTAATTTCCATGCAAGTTAAGGATCCCAACGCAATGAGAGTCATTGATTTCCTTGATCCCATGACTGTTAGATCTATCAGGGTGGATGTTGTTGAAATCAACTTTCTAAGTGTGCATAATAGCATGGATTTGAAGCACTCTGATGGGGAGGGTTCCAATAGGAACGAAGGACATGGTTTGGAAGTCCATCAAGGCATGGGTCTGAGGAGTGATGTGGAAGATGCCACATTAGTGCCACATAGGATGGAACATGTACTAGGGTGCCATGTTAGTGCCACATAAGGTGACACGTGAGACAGAGAGCCACGTGGATGCCACATGGCATTGAGATGATAATGATGGAATAAATAATCAAACTTTAGGAGGTTGTAACTTCTGATCCAGAGCTCAGAATTGGGCATGGTTATAGTCATTAAAAATATCTTGACAAACATAATTAATATACGAGGTTTATTTGGAGAGATGAAGTAGTTGGAAAAGTGAAATTTTGACACCCCATCAACCTAAGGGAGGACTAGGGGGTCGGGTGTGTTACAAAGTGGTATCGAATCTCCAATTTCAACACTAGGCCTAGATGGGCCAACGATCAGTTATAGGACTGATGTATTAAATCTAATATAAGCATAGTAATTACAAATTGTCAAATTATTTATGTTTGAAAAATCCTACTTCCTGCACATTTTATAGAGCTAAGAACATACAAACCAAAAAAAAATCAACAAAAATACCAAAGGCATGGAAGACATGGAAGATACACGAAAGATCTACATCCATGAGGAGGAAGTTTGGGGGTTGTGGGTCAGCATGGGTAATAGAAGAACTGAATCCAATGGGAAGGATGAAGGTAAAGAGGAAAGCATGAACTTGGTAGAGAATATCAAGAGTCTACAAAAATATTTTCAAAGCTATAAAGATGATAATGAGAGGCTTATGAAATCCAAGGAGCAATAAGATGGCATCAACATCAAGATGTTACAGATCTTGGATAGAATCGAATAGAAAATGGATAGGGAGTCAGAGTCAAGAAAGAAAAAGAGCCATAGGTCTCATGGAAAAATAAGAGAATCAAGGAGTGATGATAGACACCATCAACACTCACCTAGGCATTCAACTAGGAGATAACATAGTAACTCAAGTTCATCCCTTGTCAGGAAGCATAAGAAGAGGTCTAGGGTAGATGAGCTTTGAGGAGAGATGAATAAGATTAAGCCTCCTACTTTTGATGGTGAGCACAAGAAGGATGAGGATGCAAAGACCTAGATACTGGGTATGAGAAAATACTTACAACTACATAATTATTCCTCTCAGGCAGAAGGGAGAATAGAAATTTACTAGGTCAAAGGAAAAGCATCAATGTAGTGGGATCAGTTCGTACAAGTGCAACACATTGATGAGAAAAAGGTTACTTGGACAGAGTTCTATAGGTATTTTCAAAATAAATATTTAACCAAATGATACTATGATAAGAAAATGAAGGAGTTCTTTGAGCTCNCATCAATGTAGTGGGATCAGTTCGTACAAGTGCAACACATTGATGAGAAAAAGGTTACTTGGACAGAGTTCTATAGGTATTTTCAAAATAAATATTTAACCAAATGATACTATGATAAGAAAATGAAGGAGTTCTTTGAGCTCAAGCTTGGGAGCATGACCATAGATGAATATGAAAGGAGATTCTTAGAGCTACTTAAATATGTCAAAGGATGAACACGTTGATATTCAAAGGTATATGAGTGGGTTGCCATCATTTATCAGTGATAAAATACAGTATGATGATCCCAAGATGTTGGAAGAAACCATAAGGAGAGATAAATTCCTCGTGATTAGTACAGAGGAAGACTGAATTTCCAAAAGAATTGGGAGGAAAAGAAGAAAAGCAAGATGGAGTAGAGGAAGAAGGGAACCAAACCACTTTTTCCAGAAATAATACTCAAGGAAAACCAATTCCTAAGGATCCCAGGATGACTAAGATCGTGGGAAAAAGACCAAGGCAATAAGCAATGAAGTGTTGGGGTTGTAATGGATATCACCTGTATCGAGAATGTCCTCTTAGAGTTGAAAAAGTGAAGGTTTTTAACAATGTACATCAAGCTAAAACATTTGAAGACATGGGGAGAAATGTACCAAGGATATATGCAGCTCTAGATAACAAGCAGGCTGAATTTGAGTCTCACATGGTTGAAGTAGAAGGTAATATCAACAACAAACATATTTCTATTTTAATTGATTAAGGAGATAGTCATAGTTATCTAGATCCTAATATGGTAGAAAGGTTTCAATTGCCAAAAATAAAACTTGGAAAACCTTGGTTGGTACAACTAGCTACAGGAGCTAAAAGGAAGATTAATGAAATGGTTAAGGCATGTCCAATGGACATGAATGGGATGAATACAAGGGCAGATCTGAACATCATACCTTTGGGATCTTATGATTTCCTCATTGGTATGGATTGGATGGAAAAGAATCATGTTGTCCTATATTGTTACAATAAATCTTTTACTTTCTTGGATGAGGAAGGAAACTTGAGAACAATACAGAGTATCCCAAGAACTATAACTATTAGAGAAGTTTCATCCTTGTAGCTGAAGAAAAGATTCGGGAAAGGATCTCAAGTATTTACAGCTCATATGGAGGAGTATCCTAAGGATAAAGTTCCAAACATTGAGGACTATGCAGTCCTAAAAGAATTTGAATACATATTTAGAGAAATTCCTGGGTTAGCACCCAAGAGAGATATTGATATCTAATGCCTGGAGCAACCCCTGTATCCAAGACTCCTTACAAGATGATCGTACCCGAATTGAAGGAGTTACAAATGTAGCTTGAGGAGCTCCTGAAGAAGGGGTATATACAACCAAGAATGTATCCTGGTGGTGCCTCGATATTGTTTGTGAAAAAGAAGGATGGTACTTTGAGGCTTTGCATTGATTTCATACAACTGAATAGAGTAACCATGAATACAAAATATTTTTTTTCCAAGGATAGATGACCTCTTTGATCAACTAAAGGATGCAAAGGTATTTTCCAAGATTGACCTCAGATATGGCTATCACCAGGTGAGAATTAAACAATAATATGTTAACAAGGCTGCCTTCAGAATGAGGAATGACCACTATGAGTTCACAATGATGCCATTTGTATTTTCAAATGCACCAAGTGTATTCATGTGTTTAATGAATCATATTTTTAGAGAGTATTTGTATAAATTTCTCATTGTGTTTTTGGATGAAATTCTTATTTACTCCAAGTATGAAGAAGAACATGAGAAACACTTGAGGATGGTGTTACAAGTGTTGAGGGATAATCAATTATATGTGAAATTGAGAAAGTGCTCATTTTATTAGAAGAAAATACATTACTTGGGCCATATCATTTATGAGGAAGGGATAGTTGTGGACCCGAAAAAGATAAAAGCCATTAAAGAATGGCCAACACCATGAAATGTCTTCGAGGTGAGGTCCTTCATGCGACTTGTGGGTTATTATAGAAGATTGATAGAGGGGTTATCAAATATTGCACACCCAATCACTTCTTTGCAAAATAAGGGTGTGAAGTTTGAGTGGACTTCTGATTGCGAAAGAAGTTTCCAACACTTGAAGCATTTGTTGACAAGTGCCCCAATTTTAAGGATTGTGGATCCAAATGAATACTTTGTTGTATGCACATATGTTTGTAAAGAATGAATTGGTGGCGTTCTTATTAGAAATGGGCATGTGGCGTGTTACGAATCGAGGAAGCTGAAAGAGCATGAGAGACTTTATGCCACTCACAATTTTGAACTAGCAACTATTTACATGTCTTGAATATGTGGAGAAACTTCCTCGTGGGAAAATTATTTGAGTTGAATATAGAACATGGTGGTCTGAAATATATTTTTGGACAACCAACTTTAAATGTTAGGCAAAGAAGATGGTTATATTTTCTTAGCGAATATGACTTTGAGATAAAGAATATCAAGGGTAAAGAGAACCAGTTGGCTGATGCACTCAACAAAAGAGTGCATGGGATGCATGATACAACCATTATCATGTACCAATCAGATTTAAAAGACAATATTTTAGAGGTTTCAAAATCAGACCATATTTATGTGGAAATAAAAGAAAAATTACAACAAGATAAAATGCAACATAAAATTAAATACTATGAGTTGGGTGAGGATGAAATCCTCATGTACAGGGGTAGAGTTCATGTGCCAAATGTTTAGGAGTTTAAAATACGGTACTAAAAGAAATGCATAAAGTGCCTTATGTTGGGTACCCAGGCTACCATAAGACAATTGCAACTGTCAAAAATAAATACTATTGGACATGTGTGAATAAGGAAGTTGTTGATTTTGTTACCAGGTGTCTTGAATCTCAAAAGGTCAAAGTTGAGAATAGACATCCAACTTGTTTTCTACAACCCTTGCCCATTCCTGAGTGGAAATGGAAAGTTGTAAACATGGATTTCATTACTAATCTACATAAGACCTCCAAGCAACATGATTCTATTATGGTAGTTGTGGACAAGCTTACTAAAGCTACCCATTTTATTCGTGTGAAGTTAACTCACAAGGAAACCAATATTGTTGATATCCATATGAAGGAAGTAGCCAAACTTCATGGTGTGCCTAAAATAATTATGTCTGATAGAGATCCCAATTTCACATCAAATTTTTGGAAGGGCTTATCCAAAGGATTTGGGACAAATATAAACTTCAACACAACTTATCACCCTGATTCAGATGGGAAAACAGAGAGAGTCAATCAGGTGATTGAGGACATGTTGAGAATGTATGTCATGGAAAAACCATTGAATTGGGAATATTATTTACATTTGGTTGAATTTTATTATAACAATGGGTACCAAGCCTCTTTAAAGATGAGCCCGTTTGAGGCATTGTATAGGAGAAAGTTCAACACACCAATAAGCTGGGACAACCCAACAACTAGGGTAATATTTGGGCCAGACTTGCTCGGGGAAATGGAGGAGCAGATAGAGAAAATAAAATAGAACTTCAAGGTTTCCCAAGACAAGAAGAAAATTTATGTTGATAAAAATAGAACTGACAAATAATTTATAGTGGGTGACCATGTATTCTTGAAAGTGAAGGAAAGACAAAATTCTCTAAAGTTGGGAGATTGCTCAAAACTTGCAGCAAGATATTACAGATGTTTCGAAGTCTTGGAAAGAATTGGTCCTATCGTATACATGCTTGAACTACCCGCATCTATGTGTATTCATAATGTATTCCATGTACCCTTTCTTGAAAAGTATGTACCTGATGCTAATAATGCCATTGATTGGAATGTGATTCACGTGGAGCCAAAAGGTGAATTTAAAGTGCATCCAGTTTGCATATTGGACAATAAAATTGAGCAGCTCCGGAATCGAGCTATAGGGATAGTAAAGGTTTAATGGACTTGGTATGGTCTTGAGGATGCATCTTGGGAGCATGAGGATGTTATGTGGGTAGAGTACTTACATGTTTTTGGAAATTTTTGAAGTTTTGATTGTATATGTGTATATACTTCATTGAGGACAGTGCATAAATAAGGGGGAGGGCATTGTAATGCCCCTAGGAAGAACCCCAATTGTAAGGTAAATATAGTTGTGCACATAGGATGGTGAGCCAGGAACTTTTGGGTCGGTGAGCCTATATTTTATTATGTAATCACACTTTGAATTTAATGAAAAAATCACTACTGCAGACCATCCCGACAGAAAGAGTATGGAGGAATTAAACTCCACTAGAAGGGAAAGGGGGCTAAGATTCTAGGAAGAGGGCTAAGACATGGCGGATTAAAACCAAGGAAATATTATTAAATATTCCTAAAGAAAAAAAGACATCGATATGGTTTTATCCTAAGTCCTTAGAAAATTGAAGCAAATCACCAAGTGGGGTTCAAATGGAGTTGATGAAGTGACAAATGGAATTTCATGAGCATGCAAATAAAATGGGAAAACTTAGTGCATTTCCCCATTCATTCATACAATTAGCTTGTTTCTACCATCAATATTAGTTGCCTTCACCTTGCCTGTATTGAGGAAGATTTGTGGGCATTTTTTCTGGTAATTGAGATGAAGAAGCAGGTTGTCAGGCCTGTGTGATGCTAAAGAAGCGGGTTGTTAGGCCCATGTGTTGTTCAAGAAGTGGGTCGTTAGGCCTGTGTGCTGCTGAAGAAGTGGGTTGTTAGGCCTATGTGTTATTGAAGAAGCAATTTGTCAAGTCCATGTGTTGTTGAATAAGTGGGTTGTTAGGCTCGTGTGATGTTCAAGAAGCAAGTTGTCTGACCTGTAAGCATTCTCTCCAGGTGAGAGAATTGTTGGGAATTTTTTTCCTAAGGTGCTAAGCTGCAACTACAGGGATCTGATACTTCATATCCAACTTGTTGTTGAAGCCTCATAAGGGAAGTGGGGAAACCAAAGGACTCTTGAGCATAGAAGGGGTACACTTCTTGGGGTGGCACATGCATGTGGGGAATGAGATACTGTAGGATGTTTGTAGAGATAGCACCTAAGTTTGAGCTTTGTTGTTGCTAAAAGACCTTTCCTGGTTAAGAATTCCTTTCCCAAGTGGAGTTTAAGCCCCATCTCGGGGGTGATTTGTTGCTGAGCTTATGAGTAGCAAATTCTAAGGATGGGAGGAAAGTCGAAGGTCTACATGCAGTGGCAGTTTATTTATATCAGATAAGTGTCCACCATGTGTTTGTTTAAATTATTGTATAAATGTTTATGTATTCTTGTGATGAGTATTTAGTGTGTTATTTATAATTCAGTGTATTGTTATTAGAATGGAACAAAAAGTGTAATTAGGTGACTTATGTCATGGGTTTTTGTTGTTGTAACTATTTCTTGAAGATTGCTGCCAAAACTGTTCAGAACTGTATATTTTTATGTTTATGCAGAATTTATGTGAGTTTTTCTTGAGTTCAAACCAGAAAGTTGTTGTGGTTTATCCCAGTTTGGGATTGGAAATGCCCTGTTTTTGTATGGGAAGTTTGCAGGAGGAAAATATCTATGTAAACAATGAATAATGATAGGCTTAGCCAATTTAGGAAGGTTTTTATAGACTCTAGAAGGCCTGGTAATCCTTAGGAATCTCTTAGAGTAAATCCCTGATCCTCTAAGTCCAAGATCAGATTGTTTAATCCAAAATAAACATGTGTTTTCATGTCGGAATATTGTGGCCATCGATTCGACAACACAATTAGATATGGATGACCGAATGATGGGCATATAAACTCCAATGGGAAAGGCTCTGTGAGGAAATATGGATTGTTGGATCCATTGAAGGGTGGATCAAGATAATCATGATCGTTGATCCCGAAGGTACCGTCAAAGAAGCCCCGAAATTTTGGAGTAGAGCCACTTCGATGGAAAGGCCCCGAGGAGAAATTGGGACTGTTTGATCCATCAAAATAGGCATCAAAGGATATGAACCATCAATCACGGTGGGTTCATTGGATTCAGATGGTCAGAGTGGCCTTGGTTAAGTTACTCTGATGGTAAGGATCTGAGGTGCGATCGTGGTCGTATATTGGTGAGTTGGGGAGAGAAATATTAGCCATAGATCATGGTGGATATCGCCTAAGTGAGGCCAAGAAGGAAGGCGATTTCATGCTGATGAGGATGATGTCATCCAACTAATGCACAATGGATAGGTTTCAACCATGGATGGACACACCAAGTGCTCAACAATGACGTGTACGCCATGTCAGTCCTCATAGGTGATCCACGTTTTGAGTGGTAACTGCACCATGTGTCAGGGCGATTTGGCACTTTGAGAAGATGAAAGGTGACATGGCCTGAGTGCCACATGTCAAGCCACATGGTAGATTTGGGAAGGGACACATGTCCAGGGTGCCAAATCGGATGCCACGTGGGGTCCTACTTTAAATGAGTCTAAGAAGGGAGTGATGTCATGATGGCGAGGGGTGCTAGTGTGTCTAGATGAGGACACATGGTAGCTTATAACTCATGGAAAGGACCAAGCACGACCCCTATCAGTGTTATTCCTTGGGATAGATGGCTAAATTATAGCCCTCATATATAACAATGATATATCTCATCCATTCATCAGAGGGGGCTGGTCGGAGTGGGTTGTGGTTCTAAAGGAGGAAGTAATCTAATAGGAGTACTCTGAGGGTTGATCTAGGGAATCAATCAAAGGGTGGCCATGATGCATGACAGTCATCGATTTGTCATGGGATCCACCAACGTGAGTACGAAGAGAATGGGGAAGGTCGTTAATTGTCGTGCAAGTTAAGGATCCTGATGCAATCAGAGTCATTGATTCCCTGGATCCAAAGACCATTAGATTCATCAGGGTGGATTTTTTCAGACTCAACTGCTGGAGTGTGCATAATAGTATGGAGTGGAAGCACTCCAATGAGGAGGGTTTTGATAGCAACAAAGGGCGTGGTTTGGAAGTCCGACAAGTCGTGGGTTCGAGGAGTGATGTGGTAGATGCCACATAGGATGGCATGTGTATCAAGGTGCCACATCAATTCTAGGTAAGGTGGCACGTGAGATAAGGAGAAACATGGCACTGAGATGGAAATGATGGAAGCAAGCCTAAAACTTGGCAAGGATTTAACTTTTGAAATTGGGCATGGTTATAGTCGTTGGAAATATGTCGACGAACAAAATTAATCTAAAAGGTTTATTTGGAGAGATGAATTAGTTAGAAAAGTGAAATTTTGACACCCCATCAACCTGAGGGAGGATTAGAGGGTCGGGTGTGTTACAAAGTGATTCATGAAGGGATTGTATCTTATATAGCTCTTCACCCTTCTTCTTAATCTCTTCATTTTCTTCTTTTAACTCATCTTGGATTCTATACATTTCCTCCATTTTTGTATCCCTAATCCATTTATCTGAGAATAATTTTTCAAATTCGTCCCATGTGGAGTGGAGTCTAGTATATTGATGAAGGCTTCTCCACCACTTATAATCTTCACCATCAAACTTAAGGCTTTCCTGAAAAGTATCCTTATAATGTTCTTTTACAATCTTTAATCATTCCTCGAGATCGATTTCATATTTATCTTCATCTCCTATAAATTTAGGTATTGTCATTGATTCTTAAGTGAGGCCTAACCCCAATACTCAACTCACAACCTCAATTGATCTCAAATAGTTATAATCCTTGTTCCAATATTCTCTTTTATTTTTTTTCTTTCCAATGGATTTTGAATAATCTCAATCGGACATCCCAATCAAAATTTATGATAGTTTTAAGTGAACATACCTTTGAAACCTTAATTTGGAGTTTGTCCTCCTGGCTGACCTTCTTGCTGATTTATTTATGAAATTTCAGCCCATATGAGTCTTAAATTTTGTCTTGTATTACTTTGAAATGTCTTCTCTTCAATTCCATTGGTATGACCAAAATTGGGTGTGCCAAATGAAAGTTATGATAACTTTCCTAGACCTTGCTGAATTTTGGCCTATTCTGGAGAGAAAACTTGTACAACATGTTGCATGCCCAATATTTGATACGTGCTTCTAAAAATCACAAAAAAGTACTACGAATAGTATTGTTTCCAATGAAATTAGTCTCATAGAATTTGGATCATCTATTAAGAAGTTATGACTATTTTACCTGGAACACCTGTTTGAGATCAGTTACATGACTAGTAAAAAACCTTATGTTCACAGGGTGTATATTTGAAAGTAAAATGATCTAGAAGATTAAATTCGTAACACAATTACCTTGATAAGTATTATAAACATCCTCCAAGTTTCTCCTTATAAAGTGGTCTCGAAAAAAGTTATAGAAAAAATTGCATGATGACTTGCTTGAGAAAACAAAACCCTAGGATTGTCTTTTTGATACCAAATGTAACGATCCAAAAGATCAAAATATCATAACAGAACAAAAATACACACCATATAAATAATGTAATCATGGAGCACAACTCCAAGATATATAACTTACAAAATAACTCCTTAAAGAATATGAGAACCCCTCCAAATAACCAAATACCTTTATACATCACAATTCACATGTCTCCAATAATAAATACATGATCTCTATATATACCTATTCACACTTGCACATGAGGCCCCTTTACTATTAGGCCGACCCTATTACAAACTTATTTACACATTACATGTAAATTTAGGCCCTTATATGCCCCCCCCTTGGGGTTATATCATATACATTTATCCCTAGATATGCTTCCCTTGTGTCATAACAAAATAACCTCTTGAGTTATAAAGATGACATCATGAATTTGGAGGTTATAGAGAAATCCATATTGTTCTTATGATATGAACTGACTGAAGATAGGATTCAAATGGTTGGATATGATATTATCTATAAGTTTGTATATTAAGTTGCAATAAGAAAGAGGGAGAAAATATTCAAAGGAAAGAGGGAATTTATTTTTAATGATCAATGCTAAAAAGGTTGAATTAAAGGATCCCCACACTTTACAAGATCTCTTAGAATCATTTACCACTTTCAAGAGGTCTTATTTTAATAGATAATAAAAGCCTACATAAAATTCAACTGTGATGCCATCTGGCCTTGAACTTTTACATTTTTGAAAGGATGAAAGGGTTTAAAAGATTTCCTTCTTTGACATTTCTTCATGAAGAGAGTTATTCGTTTATTCCGTAATGAAAGAGGGGAAAATATTTATAACCTTCATAATCTTAGTGATAGGACATCCCATAGTTTCTTTGAGTAAATTAGAGAAATATTTTTTACTTGCGCCAACTATCTCTTCAAATATTTTCACCTTATTTCCTTGATAGTCCTTGATCTCCCATATGGCATTTGACATTCTATGATAGCTAGCAAATTTGTGGAAAAATTAGTGTTATTATCGCTCTCTTGGATTCAAACTGCTATGCTTTCTTGCCTCCAATTTGATTCCTCAATCCTTATAATTTATTGTTTCCTTAACATTAGGTCCTTGATTGAGGATTCTTCCTCTTCTGAGAGAGTTCCAGGCTCATGCTCAATTAGAAGATATTTTAGTTTGGATTCCACCTTTGTTATTTATGTCACTTATTTTTTCTTGAATTCTTTGGCGCAAGAAATTGTGTCTTTCCTTATTTTTTATATATTTACAACAAATTGATGCATGATAGAAAGTCCCTCATCCTGTGACAAAGGACATTATATCTCCTCTAACAACTTACGAAAGTCCTCTTGTTTGAGCCATTCATGATTGAATTTCATTGGGATTGACATTTTCGACCCAACTTTGGCGACTTCCAGAACAACTGACATATGATCAAAGATCCCCCCAATCTCCACCCTTGAATTGATTTCCCATCTGTTTTCAATCAAATATTTAGATATTAAGAAATGATCTAAATTCTTGGCCACTAGGCCCACCCCTTTTCTTCCATTTATCCAAGTATCATAGAGTTTCTTAGGAGCCAATTCCAAAAGATTATGTCTTTCCATCCACTGGAGGCAGAAATATTTTCGAGGGTCTTGGCATGGGTTTTGGCCCCATAATTCCGTAAGAAACACAATAAAGTTTAATTCTCACACCAAAATCAAGTTTCCATAATTTAAAAAGTCTAATCCACTTAGGTGTTCCCAAAAAGGGATCTTGTTGGCATAAGGAACATATACATTACATATTTTGAGGGAGGAATTTAGAACTCTATCCTGAACATGGACAAGAATACAAGACGGACAAACTTGAGAGTCTATCACCTTTATATTCGGACTACAAGCCGTGAAGAAACCACCAGAGAGTCCAACAAGGGAACCAAAAAAACCGGTATTTAAGTCAAGATCTAAAAATCTCCAATGACTTGGAATTGCTACACATCGTCAGTTGGATCAATATAATGTCTGGGTTTGTTATGACCCAAGGGGTGTGTACTTCTATTATGTTATGATAATTTAAGCATTTGGATCATTATAGGGTTTACTACTACATATAGGCACTTAAAGGTTGCAAGTTTTGGAGAACCACCCACTCCACGTGCATTGAAAGAAATCACTATCATTTAGTCACTGGGTCCTAGGCCTTCCTTGATCTAAGGGCTCGTAAGATCGGTGATTGTTTGCCACTTCGGATTTCTTTTGTGGATTGAATTTGGGAAAGGGATATTCAATACTTTCTTCCTACTTGCCTTCTTGCATCCAATGCAATACCTCCTACTTCTTCTATATCATACCCTAAATTGACTTTGGATTTGAGTATATATTCATATTTAATTCCATTGAATTGACTTGATTTCAACAAGGAAGAGAAATTACAAGGAGATTGAAGAGAAAAGGACGGTAGTGAGGCCCTCAGAATTGGAGGCCTCCTTTGAAAACAAGATTTTTATGTACCCTTGGTTTACTATAGGAAGAGACTTGGTCTTCTATCAAGAGGGGGAAGACTTGAGAAATGATGTCACAGCAGGGAGGGGAGGAACCTCCCAGTCTTTAATCTTTGAGAAGAGAGAGAAACATCATTGGAAAGAGACTGTTTTGGTAGAATGGGACTAGAGTCCTTACCCTATTTCCCATTATGACAGGAGATTGGAGAGTCGCATGAAGGAATGAGCTGAGGCTATTTCTTTTCGAAGGTGGATCCAATGGATCGATACCCTCCATATCAAATGCCATTTCAATTTTTTCATACAGATGAAATCATCATCCGTTGGGAATATTTCCTCCATACCAAAGAATTCCTCATAAATGTTGGGTCTTCCTTTGATGCATTAACTGACCATACACTAAAACCATTCACCTGGCGACCTCATGCATGAAATACTGTGATCATGACAAAGGGAGAGCTAGCAATGTATGTATACTTCCATATTGTCGTCCTCCTTAGCCAATAGTCTAAACGTTCCATATTTTAGCTGTTTTTCGGCAACGTTTTCTGTTTGATTTTGCCCAAAATCATGTAAGGAATAGTTGGATTTCCAAATTTCAAATTTGATTGTCTAAGTTTATATAATGATATAATGAGAGTGTCCTAGGAGTTTTTCAGCACGCTGAATTCATTTATACATTCAAAAATGCAATTTAAACAACACAAAATAACGATTTTACCCAAATATACATAGCTGGATTCCATCCAAAAAAAACCCAAAAATCAGAACATTTAGCCAATGCCATTCTTTAATACCACAAGGAATTGAACGAACTTTGAAAATCATGCAGATCAAAATATTTGCTCCTATCCATGACAGTATCCCACGTCGCGATTCATTAATCAACTGTACTAGATCCATGGCTTTGTATTCGAAGGACCTCGCAGCCCTACATCATCCGATGGAGAGCCAAAAGATTTTTCCAAATATATATATATATATATATATATATATAAAAGTTACATTTCATTGAGTATGGTTTGGTGTTAAAGACACCTTATTTTATTGGAGTATTATGTACTTCCTATGATGGGAAGTTGTAGGTATAAATACTTCCATTTAGGGTCCTTTTGCATATTTTGTGGGGTATAATAAAATGGAGGTCATACCTCTGGTAATCATTACAATGCATCTTATTAATAAGTCTTATTAGTTGTAATTGATGGGGCCTTTCATGGATGAAGTTTATATATCACTTATTAAGGTTGTTTATCTAAAATCATTTACAATATAGTTTTAAGTTTCAAGTGAAACTTATTATATTATAGGAATCTCAAGTGAATAGTAGAGCAAACAAGTGTGGTCTTCTTGATATTGTGATCTAATTTCACAAGTAGGAGTTTTACATTCAAATCCAAATTCTTTAGTTGAGTTTTAATTCTTTTGATTTAGTTGAGTTTTAATTCTTTTGATGTTGATATTCATCAAATTGAATTGTAATATTAATTGAAATCTTCACCCCCATGTCATCACATGGGCAAAGGAGATGGAATATTTATTGGCAAAGGAGATGGCATATTGATTTACTTCTTTTAAATGTCATATAATTTTTAGTTTTTTTTATTACTACTATGGGTAGATATTATGTTGCATAAAATAAGTTTGGTGTTATTACTAAGTCATTAAGTCATATGATTGACAACGAGAGGTTCCATGTTAAAATTCCAATGGAGTATGATTTTTCTTGAACTTTGTGATTGAGGGAAAGTGATTGTTAACATGAGTGCTCATGACTTGTTGAAGAGGTTAATTATGTTTTGATTTTTTTAATGTGGTTTCATTGTTGATATAATTTATTTCTTAATTTGGTATAAATTGGGTGTTTTGAGTTTGTTTTTTTTCAAAATGTTTTTTGTTTAATTATTTGCATTTTTTTATTGTAAAAAAATTATTTAATTATTAATATTTTTTTATTATAATAATAATTTGATTTAAGTATGGGTGGAAAAGTGTGGGGGATTCTCTTTGATTCTAAAGGAAATGCAAAAAATGGATTTGTATGGGGATTAGGAAAGTGACAAACAAAGAAAAATAGGGGATAATCTTGTATCAAGGACTTCACATTGGTTTAAATCAAGGAATCAAGGAAATTACTATCTTTAATGATTCCTCTGTAATAATACAAGTGCACTCAAAGTATCAACTCCACAAGCTCCAAAGCTAAGAAGAACAATGGTTAGAATATAAGGGCTAGTAGATCAATTATCAAAAAATATCCTATTTTCATATATTAAGATCACTGAATCAATAAGCCTATAAACTTGCTAACACTAGAGCTCTCATGGAAGAAGTATTGTTAAGTATTAAGGGAGGGAATCTGATCTCAAAAAACCTTCATAATCAAATTTCCAATCAAGCAATAAATTTCAGAACAAGGTTGAAATATGGACAACACACTTGGCATATGATTTTCATAGGAACAATTAAGGCTCGTGATCCACCACCCTTAATATATCAAATCTCATGAATGGAGATATTCCTTTGGCATTGAGGAAGATCTGGGAGTTTTGAATTTGAGATGCAATACTAGATATATCCCTCATTGCTAGTCTTGTCCCCAGTATTAATATAATCCCCTTCTCATCTCGAATTGGTGGTTTCGATTGGGAGCCATCATCGCTATAAAGCACAATTGAAATAGGCATTGCAACTCTTGTGAGCTTGTAGGCATATGTAGGCAAATGAATGCATTTAAGATAGAATTGGGGGAAACTTGTCAAGAAATTGAAAACTTGACTATTCAATGTGGAACTAGGTTCAAATGGGGGAAGAGCCTCTCATAGAGGAGGCCCAAGAAAGGACTTGACACTTGCAAAGGATTTTTTATTAGAATCAACCCATACAAGCTTTTTATTTTCATCTAGTGGAGTTAATGTGAGTTTGGGATTGTAAAAAATAGAGGATGGAGGTAACATTAAATTTGCTCAAAGAAATGATAGATGAGATGGCAAGGAATTGGCATAGGATTGAAGGAAATGAGGCTAATCACCCTCATACGATTGAACACATTTAGCCAACTCTGTGAGAGGTTAAATAAAAATGAAGCATTGATTATGAGGTCAACACACCATATTTGAGATGAAGGAGTAGAGGAGAATAAAATCGAGACCAAGGAATATGAGGATATGTAGTATGAGGTGCCACATGGTCTGTTGAGCACACACTTATAATGAGAGGGGGGGGGTGAATTAGTATAAGATTTTTTTTTGTTTTCTCAAACATTCATCAACCATAAGAAAGCAATCCTATATGAGATCTATTAACTGTAGAACATGGAACACAAGATTCACATGGAAACCCTTTTAGAATAAAACCACAAAAATTCTCTTTATAATAATTTATAGGCACCAACCTACAATTACAAATATTGTTAGGCACCAAACTACCAGAGACACCAATCCCCACTGGTACAAATCATGGTAGGCACCAACCTACTCTTACAAATATTTGTAGACACCAATCTACTGGAGACACTAATCCTCACCGCTAAGCACCAAATTAGCAAGAGACACCAATATCTATGTTTGAGTGGCACCAAACTACTCTTACATATATTTGTAGACACCAATCTACTAGATACATCAATCCCCACTACTAAACACCAACTTAGCAAGAGACACCAATCTCTTTGTGAGTTGGACCACCCTTCATTGAGTCTGCTTGCTACTTCCGCCTTCACTAAATCTGCTAACTTCTTTAGCCTTTACCGAGTCTACTCACTGCTTCTTCCTTCACCATGTTTTCTCACTACTTCTGTCTTTATTAGGTCTAACCAAAATTTGAATTTCCAAATGGAAACTTTCCCAAATATTGTTGTTTTGGGCCTCTTCCCAAGAATGAACTTGTACAACATGCAACATATCCAATTTTGCAAACATGATTATGAATTTTTTACTTAAGATAATTTTTTATGTCTCCTCTATTCTCTGAAATTTTCATAGTCTGAAGAGTCCCATAAAAGAAGTTATAGTGAAAATTACAGACTGATGGTTTGAAATTGATCTAAGGACCATTTAGAAACCCTAAATTCCACAGAGAATATCTCATAAAGTACAACAAACCAACATTAATTTTTTTTACCTATGGTACTTCTGTATGTCTCCTCTGTTCTATAATAATTTCACAATCTGAAGAGTCCCAGAAAAGAACTTATAGTGCAAATTCCAAACTGACATGTTTGAAACTGATCTCAAGACCATTAAGAAACTGTAACTTCCACAGAGCATATATTAGAAAGTATATGAAATCTTTACTTGAGTTACTTATATATTTCTCCTCTATTCTGTAAAAATTTCACAGTCTAAAGAGTCCTAGAAAATAAGTTATAGTGAAAGTGCCAAGCTCACCTGTTTGAAAATTATTTTAGGAGCATTCAATAACCCTAACTTCCACAGGGCATATCTCAAAAAGTATAGCTAACTAGAATTTGAAAATTTTACCACATGTACACCAATATCTCTCCTCCTCTAAAAACTTGCAATGTCTAAAACATCCCAAAAAATAAGTTATAGAAAACATGCCAAGATGACCCATTTGAAACAAATTTCAGGAGAATTCAGGAACCCTAACTTCCACAAGGAATATCTACAAAATTATAGTGAACCAACATATAAATGTTTTACCACATTTACACCAAAATATTGTCTCTGTATCTGAAAATTTTCAAGGTCTGAAACATCCCAGAAAATAAGTTATATTGAAAGTGACAATATGACCTGTTTGAAACTGATTTCAGGAGCATTTAGGAACCCTAACTTCCACATGCAATATCTCCAAAATTTTAGCAAAATAGCATCTGAAATTTTTACCACATGTACACGAATATCTCTCCTCCATATCTTAAAAAACACAAGGTATGAAATGTCCCATAACATAAGTTATAGAAAAAATTCCAAGCTAACCTAAAAATAATTTCACAACTCTTCCCTTTCAAAATGGCATTCAATCTTTGCTGATTCATTTTTCANTTTTTATATTTTTTCATAACTATTCATGAAGGTACATGTCCATTGATTAAATAATTAATTCCCAATACCATGGGAAAATACCCCAAACCCATGGGTTTAAAACCACCATCTCACTTTTTATTTTTTCACATGCACCCCTTTTTTACTATACTTGTAAACACACACACACACACACGTATTGGCAATGTTGTAAATCCTTTGACATTGATGACAATAATTCAAACAATCTTCCTCATTTTCATTGATGGAAATCTTGCAACGAAACACATAGTCCAATAGGCATAGAAAGAATTCTCCCCCTGTCTACAATTCTCCCCTTGTCTGTAACTCTCCCATGAATAGAAACAATTCTTCCCCTATCTGCAAGTCCCCCCCTTTGACATCAGTGGAAAAGGGATGATCCCCCTAACTTGTGATTCTCCTTAAGCACTTGATGTCTTGATCAGATGGATATTACTCCCAATTGAATTCCCCTTAATTTGTTCTGACTGCAAAAAATGCTCAAACTATTATATTATGTTGTCATTGATGTAAAAGGATTGATGTCAAGTATTGTCATAGTTATGTGTTTGTATCATTGATATATTTCTCCCATGAATAGAAACAATTCTTCCCTATCCTAAGTCCCCCTTGACATCGCTGGAAAAGGATGATCCCCCTAACTTCAGGATTCTCCTACACTTGATGTCTTGACTGGCTGGATATTACTCCCAATTGAATTCCCCTTAATTTGTTCTGACTGCAAAAAATGCTCAAACTATTATATTATGTTGTCATTGATGTAATTGATTTCAAAGGGTTGATGTCTAGTATTGTCATAGTTATGTGTTTGTATCATTGATATATTGATCATTGGTTATATGTTCATTGATGTAATTTTTTTCAAAGGGTTAATGTCAAGTGGTGTCATAATGATGTGTTGATATTAAAGGGAGCTGCCACTGATGTCAAGGTCATGGTTGATAGGAAGATCCAAATGGATAAACTCCAAAGTGGTCTCCTTATGTTGAAATCCCTCACCTGAAGATGCTTTTTGGATAAAGTTCTCAAATTGGTCCCCTTATAGTGAAATACCTCACATGAAGACGCTTTGGTGAAGTCCAAATGGTTAGTGGTTGAGTCATCCTAGAAATTTGGTTAGGGAACCCAATTTTTATTGAGGAATAATTTAATGAATATCACGAATTTGTTGGAGAAACTATTCTAGATGGATAGTATATGTCATGTCATTTCCAAGGATATGTGTGGAACATCACATAACTCCTCACGCTAGAGAGTTGTGACCATGGAAGTTGGAGAATCCTCATGAGTTCTCTAGCTTCTCCCAAGAAGGTCAAAGAAGTCAAGAAGGTCAAATAGTCAAATCATTCTAGAAGCTCCTAGAAGAAGCTAACTAGTCAAAGTAAGTTTAGTCATGGGTTAAGGGGTTGCAAAAAGAAAACAATTAAAAATAAATTAGTTGCAACTAGAAGTGGAGAGCTACTATTTGTGGATAAAGTGGTTGTGCGGACAACGAGTTAGAAGTGGGTTAGCCCAAAAGAAGGGAAGTTGCAAGTTGGTTAGAAGATAACCCATGAGGAAGATACATGGAAGTATAAAATAGGAGAGAAAGGGTCTCTTATGTAACATCCCACCGCACACCGACAAAACTTATTCTTGAGGACACTTGCTCGCAAGGGATTTGGATTTTTGCGATGATGAACCACTTAACCTCGATGATGACGCGTCATGATTGATGACATGATGTTTTACCATTGTTATATACAGTGCTGGCTGACTCAGCTTTCATCGAAAGTGTGTAGGGTTTCGGACCTGAGGATGCAGAGACATCGATGAACCTTTGACCCCATTGAGTCGGGGAGTTGGCTATTTGAGTTGTTTCCATTACTTGGATATTGTTTTGTTTTGATGATACGCTATTGATTTTATGGATAAGGTTGTCGACATGATCCTGACATGATGGTTGATGATGCAGCTAACGATAGCTTCGTCAATTCAAGACTCACATATATGGAGTAAAGGGGCCACCAATAATGAAGTTCTAGAGAGATTGAGGGAGAGGTGGACAGCAGCCCTTAATGTACCCTTACCAGCACCTCGCCGCGGGTTCGACTGTAGAGGTTAACGATTACCTTAGTTCGAGAGGATCCACGATGCCATGGGGAAGACTGCGACAGCCGCCACTTTGATTCTATACAAGAATAAGCATGGGGACTTATTCCTAGAGCCCTTAGTCTCCCAATAAGTTCACTCTAGCTGGAGTGTTGACCTGTGGGTTATAGAGTCTACTAACTGGCTGTCACGAAAGTGGCACCCTTGAGCACGGGTGCATCCCCAAGGGCACGGGCTTAATAAAGAAATACAAGTCAATGAAGTGGTACCCTTTGAGCACGGTGCATCCCCAACGTCACAAAGAAATAATAAGCTCGGCCGAGTAGCACCCTTGAGCACGGTATCCCCGAAGGCACGCCGCCAACGTAGGCAACGAGGAGTGGCACCCTTGGAGCACGT
>SNQJ01S0118519.1:37994-52163 GCA_010110895.2 Picea sitchensis
GTATTTTTTGTAGTGTAGTGCCCCGGTGCGGTACTGTTTTCCAATGCATTTCATAAACAATAGAACATTTTTGTTCAGTGCATTAGTTTAAACTGATGCAATGGTCATAATTCTCATAATATATATGGGCACATCATGAATGGTGCATGACTATTTTTTTGGTGCACCGTTAATGCAATTATCTTATTTTTTGAAGGAAGTTATTTTTCTGTATTTATAGATAAATTTACTATTCAGTAGATTTTTTTTAATGTTTTATGTATGAGTGAGGATCATGTATTTCATATGTTAATCATGTAGAGACATGAGTAGAGAGAGCAACAGGATCAGAGTGTGGACCTATACAATGTTGTACGAGAATTGGAGGCAAGGGAGAGGGAGAGGGATTTGTACCTTCTCCCTATTACTCCAGCGACTCATGCTCTCTTAAGGGATGTAGTCTTCCTTAAGTAATATGAGGAGGATACATCCCTTAAGGGGCACTATGGGTTGTTAGTGCATATGATCCGTCGATGGGATGCACATTGACAAGATTAATGTGTGGGTCCAGATCAGTGGTACCATTTCACTAAGGAGGATATTTACTTTATCATTGGGCTATCTAGGAGATGGGAGGATTTTCCCCAGTTCCCATATTTCCTAGTAGGTGTTGCCGTTGAGAGTCAGCTCATGTAATCTCAACGATATATTGGGGTTGAGGTACTATCCCCAGCTGATTTTCAAGTGTCTGGTGGACAACTGAAAATTGCCTCTTTTGTTGTAGAGGAGGTTAGGTGCCTCTCACTCTTAGTGACTACCATAGCCCATTTTACCAGTGATGGGAAGCGTATTAGCTGCCCTCTTTTGTATTATGTTGATTCGTTGGTACAACGACCTCGGTGCATCAAATGGTCTGCCATTTTTTTATGACATTTTTGTATAGTGCTTGACAAATGTCGGGCTATGATACATGGGAGGTTGAACTTCCCATTTTCCTTAGAGTTGTTTTGCTTATTTTTTGAGAGGTTTCCAGAGACAAGGCTGAATTTTTTCCATCTGACTCCTAGACTGAGGACTCATGTACATATGCGCATGCAGAGGGATATGATTCCCAAGAGGGGTCGGGCGAAGTTTCTGACCAGGATTGTGCCAAACGCACTAGGGCTACTAGGAAATGCATCAGATAACATGCTCGTCATGGTGTTGTGTCCTTTAACGGGCTTGGATTGATGAGGATGTCCAAACATCCTTTTCACAACAAATGATCCACCATATGATAGAGGTAATATTAGTGTTTTGTTTAAATTAATATAGTTTAAATTTATTATCTTACTTAATTATAATAAATTAATTCTAACATGTTCTTTAACTTGTTTTATTAAATTGTTTAATGAATTAACTGTGTAATTATTGTTTTGTACTATATATATTGTAGATATTGGAACTTTCATTGGGGACATGCCTCCTCCCCCGACATATGACAATGAGGAGATGATGCTTGAGGTCGCGGCGGGTCAGGGTCCTTGGGTGCAGATACCCGACAACATGTGTCGTAGGCCCAATACCAGATATAGGTTGGAGTTGGGTGACCAAAGCTTTGCACTTTTGATTGAGGTGGGAGTTTGCACTACCCTTATGTGAGACATCAAGGCAGATCCTAAGCTCTTGGAGATTTGGAATGATATGCCACGTGATTTGATGCCTCTTGTGCATCATATCATCAGAGTTGTCAGGCTACTAGCAACGAGGAGGGATCTCAATGATAGGAACAACTCTTCTTCCAGTATGACCTATTCGTCCAGTACCTCATTGATTGATGAGGGTGGTCGTGATCATCCTTCTCCACATCATGCTCATCCTCCTTCACCTCACCTAGATCATGAGGAGGCATCACATATTCCTCATCCTCCTCTTTCACCTCACCAAGATGAGCATGCCAGACCTATTCCTCATCCTCCTCTTTCACCTCACCTAGATGAGCATGTAATACCTATTCCTCATCCTCCTCTTTCACCTCACCTAGATGAGTAGGCAAGACCTATTCATCATCCGTCATCTTCCACTACAGATCGAGCCTCCACTACTGTTGTAGATATGCATATTATGCCATTGACTGGACCAGATATGTTATAACAATTATTTGACTTCTCTATGATATATATATATATATATATATATAATGTTTTTTTTCTATTGATCATGTTGATGATGTACTTAATTTATATGTTGATGTTGATGTGTATATTGTTAGGTCATGTTAGTTTTGGATGTTAAATGTGCTTGATAGATATGTATGTTAAATGATGCTTGTTAGATGTGTGTGATGATGATGTTAGAAAATGCTTGTCTTTGTTAGATGTGATCACAATGATGATGCCCTATTAAATTATTAGATATGTGTGCTATTTAATTAATGATGTTTATATGTGCTAGAGGTATATATAATTAGATGATGTTATCTAGCGAATATAAATGTGTATTTTAGATGTTATTTATGTTTGTTATAAGATGGTTATCATCATCATGTTTATTTTTATAAATTACAAAGTTCAATATGGTTGAAACTATAATTATAAAATTGAAACTATAATTGCATAGATAGTTCATTATACATATTCATTCTAACCGGGTTTTTTTTCAAAAAAAAAAATTACATATTAATAAATATTATTTTCCATTGTACTAATTACTCTTTTTTAATAGACTCTTTTACACTAAAAATTGTTATTATAAAAAAAATATGATCTCCAATGATAAAGATTCTATTGGTTTTAAAATTTTATGGATGCAAATCTTCCTATTGTTATTTTTGTCATTTTGTAAGTTGATTGCTATCAAATTTTAAAATATTACTTCATTAATTGTGGTTTTACTCAACATTGGGGGCATAATTTTATAAATATTTTCAAAATCAATGATAAAAGTATGTAAACTAACAAACACTACTTTAGTTAAAAACCAAATTATCACAAAACCATGCTATAAATTTAATTTTTTAATCATAAACCACATTTTTTGTTGATCTTACTTTTAAATCTACAAAATAAATGAACATAAACTCAGTTTTTGAATCATCATGTTAACATATCCTAACAAATGTTGTACTATTAAACATGCATATCAACCATATCATTACATATAATTGTATCAACATAAAAAGTAGAATTTCATATCCCATTAAAAGGTCATCTGGGCATTTAATATTTTTCAGGATTTCACAATTGGAAATACTTAAAGTAGATGAAACATTTTTAAATATATGAAGCGACATATAAATATGTTCAAATAACAACCATTCCATGCAATCACAAATAATTTGAAAGACAAACACATTACGCATCAAACTGACTGTTAACCAACTAAAATAGTTCAAAGATTTGTTATAATTAACTTAACATTTCCTTTGTCAGAAGATGAATAGAAAAAAATATAATTAACAAAATAAAGAATATAACAAAAAGATACAACAACAGTATTAAAGATGAAATAAAACATGTACATATCACTCTTTGTTATCATCACCCTCATTATCTTCCTCGCTTGGCATGATAACACTATTGTTCTCAAAAATATATTTCGATCTAGGGTCATGTCTTAATACAAACCACCAATCCCTATCCAACACATCTGGGTAAAAAACACTTGATTGCAGTGTTTTGGGAAAACATAAGGCTCCTTAGCTTCATCCCACATATTTTTAGAGTTGATACATATCATCCCACTAGCACAATCTTCATTTACATTATTCTGATCAAAGGTGTCCCACCACTTGCACCTAAAAATAACACATTGAAAAGAAGAGAAGTCCACTCAAATGATCTCTTGTATCCTTCTGACGTAACCTAACTTCCGCTGTATTGTGTTTTGATCGTGGTGGCTAACACAACTAGATTGGCCGAACTCAATTTCCACTCCATAGTCTTGTGTCTTGTGTCCATCATTTCCATCCTCTGTGCAAAAATGATGTCCATATGCCCACATAGATGAGAACAAACGCACCTATAAAAAAATGAACAAACCATAGTGTCAATATGTGTCTAATAACCCTACCATTAAAATATAAAATAATATAGATGTACTTACAATTCAAATTTGCATTATAAATTTAAAAATTATGTAAAAAAAAATAGTATTACCGAGTTGTTGCAACCAATCCCTATGTTTAGTGCATCCTCTTCTTCACGCAGGTAACGACCGGATGCACCATATTTCTCTCTGACTTGGTTAGAAACCCAACTGTTGGGGCATACCATTGACATATTTTCTTTTAAATAATCAGGATAAGGCATGCTTCTACCATTCAACCATCTGAATTCTTTCCTATTACTTTCCCATTTCCTCCTCTTTTGTTCGTACAATGCGATCCACAGTTATTTTGCCTCCGAATTGTAAAGAATGAATTTATTGATGGAATCAATTTCTGAATTCGCTGATGGATTCATGAAATCAAACCAACATATAGTACATATGAGATAATGAAAATATACATTATGAAGTTCAATGTGAATAGTTAATGTGTAGAAATTTGACAAACAATAAGTCACTTACTATTTATCAAGTGCCTTTTTCCATTTGTTTGGAGAATCTACCCTTCTCTTTTGTTTTCATTCCTTTCGTCATCCCAAACCACTGCAGCTGGTGTGTTTTCAATCTGCTTGATGTACTCACTGGAATAATAGAAAGTCTCATATGATATGTACCCCTCTACCATAGACCCCTCAATTTTTTCCCTTAGATGAACAAATCCTTTCAATTTCTTCATGTATATCTCTAAAAAAACATCTAAGGAGAGGAGACTTCCTCGACTAATTCAACCTCATCTACTAGGTGAATTATAAGATGAACCTACAAGTCCATGAAACTCGACGATTGATCCTTATCAAACATACAAACAATCTCATCTATATCGTGACGCCATTGTGGAATGCTATCCATATGAATCTCTTTTGATGTGATCCAACATACAAATCCAGAGAATTTAGATATGGCACACCTTAGGTCATGGGGGAAGTCATGGTTCACACACCCACGCATGAGCAGAGGATAATGAAACTACAAAGTAAAAACATAAGAAATTAAATATGTTTTATCCCATGACATACAAATAAAAATTACAAATAATAAAATCATATTTTTGACATACATCGTACCTTTAGAAGGTTCAAATGGTCGTGTGAGTTCAACCCCGACAAATGGTATTGATAGACAGTGAAGAAATGTCGTAGGAAATACCCATATAAAGAAGGAACCTTCACACCCAATATAACTTTATTTTCCAAATAAATATATTCTTTCTTCAAAATCCATGGGAAATCACCTTCTTTGAAATACCAAGAGGGGCCAACCTCTCCTCTACTTTCTTGTCTTGGCCAATGTTTCTTTTTAGTTTTTGAAGAAATAAGGTCTCTCCTCACATCCAATGTATCACTTTCTTTCAATGATATGTGCCTCCATAAAGAAGATGAAACACTTTTAAATATATGCATGGGATCTAGTAAGTGGGAAATATTAAGATGCTCCCAAATAGGGGAGCTCATAAAAGATAGATTTCCTTTTCATCCCAATGGAAAATTTATCAACATAGATGTCGAAGAATTTTGAATCATTGAACATAGGCTCCCCATTTGAATCGCACATTTCTATAATCTCCTTCTCCTTCTCTCTCTGATATGCTCTAATCCATTCTGTTGGTGTCATTATTGCAGGCATTTGGGTTCTCTCTGGTTTACCATTGAAAGTGGATGTTTCTCTTCTATAAGGGTGTTCTTCTGGGAGGAATACCCTCGAGATGTCATACACTGGATTTAGTAGGTGGTTGGACCACCTAGCCTTCAGAGAAGGTCCACAACATTTACATCCATGATAGGATTTAGTTACAATACCTACAAAATTATTGTATACATAACACGTTAGCATTTAATAATAGAGTGTCAATCACAATGAATAAAATATGAGAATAAATATTGTTGCATATATAAAAAAATCAATAAACATGTTAATTATGAGAGAAAACCCCTAATCCTGGATAATCATGTGTGGTGTAAGCACATATTCCATACAACATAAAACTCCTCTCTGTTGTGATGGCTCTTGATACATTGTATACATGTATCCCTTCCGATAATTCCTTCAATTCATCTACCAATGGTTGTAGGTAGACATCCATATTCTTCACTTGTCTTCTACGAGGGACTATAAGAGACAACATAAGATATTCATTCTTCATGGAAAACCATGGAGGGATATTTTTATTGATCACTACTACAGGTCAAACATAATAGTTGGTGTTTTGGAGGGAATATGGGTTCACACCATCCATTGTTATGCTGAGTCGTAGACTTCGTACTTCATCCTTGAATTTTTCTGGCCATGTATTCTCTATATGCTTCATGGCTATTGAATCTGTTGGGATTCACATAACTCCTGACTCACTTCAGTGTGAGGCATGCCATCCATGCAACATAGCTAATTCTTTGCAATGAAAGAGCCTTTGAATCCTTGGGATTATAGGCATGTGCCTCAATATATTATGAGGAGGAACATGCAATTTATTATTTTTATTTGATTTATGGTACTTGTTATGCCCACATTTTGGACATATATCTTTGTCCGCATATTCTCCTCTATAAAGAATACAATCATTCAGACATGCATGATATGATATATACTCAACACCCAACATTTTCAACAACTTCTTTGCCTCTTCACAGCTACTAGGAAAAACATTATCACTAGGAAGAATCTTATCTTTGAATATCCTGCAGTTAGTGGGAAATATAATTAATGTACAAGGTCATTTAACATTTATAAAAGAAACCATTTCTAATGTTGATTGTACTGTGACAAGATTTAGAAAAATTAATATAAGGGACTTGCTGGTCAATTACCTCAATATTTCCAAGAAACATGCATTTGACATGCCAAACTTTTCTTTCACGTTGTAAAGTAACATTGTTGTCCCAAACTGGGTAGATTTTTTCTGGGCACTAGGTCCAAAGAGAGGGGAGGTGGAAGCAGATTTTAGGCTTCCAAAAATGGTATCATTGATATGAGAATCATCACCTAGCTCATCCTTCTGGAATGTGTCTAACAACATTGTCTCCATGGAATTCGTATCCCATAGGTAATCATCCATACCAACCTCTTTTTGATTGTCTCCATTACCAACTTCTGAAGAACTACTAGTATTGTTGTAGTCATTCCTAATTGGTGAATCTGGAGGTAGTGGGAATTGAATAGGTGGTTGATTCAACCATTCTTGGTATGTTTCCTCTCTGATTTTTGCTCTCATTGCAACCTTCTCTCGGGTTCACATTGTTATGTGGTGCAATGGAAGATGGTAGGTAGCTCATCATTGGAAGAATCCTAATTTCAAAAGTATTGAACAATAGTACATCGATGATATTAGTAAGCACAATGCAGTAATTTGTTTGTTCAATTACATTATACCAAACAATTAGTACCATCACCGACCAAGGATTGCGGCTGGAAGATGGAATGTCACAATTGGAAAGGTAAAGTGGTTGTCCATTTTCATCTACCAAATACTTGTGGTATGTTGATCCTGATAATACCTTCTGACGTTTTTGAACCGATACTGGAATATTTTCTACATCTGAACTCGATTATGAATCAAGATCCTGCAAATTTGGATACATTTTTATTCAGATTGACATGGATGAAAAATAATCAATGAGATGATCAGAACATAAATAAAATAAGTTAAACTTACTAGAGATGGAAAGGGAGAACTCTACGATGGACTTTGAACAAAATGGAATGGGCTGGAATTTGAAGAATTGACCATTTGATCATTTAATAATATTTGCTCCATGCATTTTAGCAAAATTAGCAAAACATTTTCCTGTACATATCTGAAATAAATTTCAAAGACCATACCACAATCTGAGTTTGAATATAGTTTTGAAACCATTTTTTAAGAAGAAGGTGACATAAAACATAAAATGTATACTAAATTACAAGTCATGTGAATTCATCATAAAAGATAATTTGAGATGAATATACTATTTTATGTGAAAATAAAAGTTCAAATAACTTTAAATTCATACCAGTGCGCTTATAAACCACAAACACACCGATGTGCATATTAACAATAAGCAAGGGTGCGTTGAAAAATCAACCACATCGTGTTTCTAGATTTTATTAATAAAAAAATTATGTCTCTGGTGCGTCAAATAACATGGACGCACCAGTGCATAATATAATATGGCCGCACCATCATGCCGAAAAAGTTAAAAAAAAAGTGTGATTTTTTTTAAACAATTAAAAAAAGAGCGAGAATTAAATTTCATAAAGTCATTTAAATACTAAAAATTTATTCACTGTTTCATTATTTTGCAAAATTTTGTAGGGGAGAGACTTGCAAGAGAGACATATGGAGGAACACTGTGGAGGAGAAGAACACTTTGGAACCACAGTATTATTCAAAATATTAGAATTTGAAGGGTATCGTGATTCACTCTAAACCATTTTCATAAAAAAAAAATTAATATTAAGAAGGTATTCAATATTTTCATTATTTTTCCAAAATTTACAGGAAACATATTTGGAAGAGAGACATATAGGGGAGCACTGTGGAGCAGAAGAATACTTTGGAACAACAGAAATATTCAGAAAATCAGGATTTGAAGGGTATGGTGATCCACTCAAAACCCTACATTCATAAATAAATAATAAATAAATTCATACTTACCTTAAACCCTTGTTTTTTTTTTTCTTACATGAATGCAAAATTTCACCCTAGGGTTTAACTCCCTCTACCACTTCAGAATTAGAGATTTTCATTTTAGGTATTTTATATCTAATGGGTTTGTTTTTCTATATATAATTGTTTGGCATGTGATGTAAAGGGACCACTTATTGAATTGGATCCCAAACGCAGTCGACCCTCTGCCTTTTTTATTTTTTATTTTTTTAAACAGTTTCCTATTTGACATTTAAAAAAAAACATTTTCTGCTTTTCCGGTGTGCCTTTTCAACAGAAACACACCGATATGTTTCTATATAAGGAACACAATGATTAATCTGTTTTTTTTTAAAGAAAATAAAAAATAATGGTGCATAAAAAAAAACATCGCCGATGTTCTCATCTAAATAACATAGAAAATGTTGTCACGTAATTTTTTTAATTTTTCTTCTCATCGGTATGTAATTTTTCTATTGTTTTTTTTTATGAATGTTTATTTTTTTTGCTGTGTTTTTGTTTTCTACTGTAGTCGTTGTGATGTATTCTGTATATATCACATTGTTGTGATTCAAAATATTTAAAAAAATAAATTAAAATGTTCGGTGTGTGTTGTTGTATGGAACGCACTGATGCATTTTATGTAATAAACACACCGATGCTTTTTATATAAAAAGTGCACCAGTTACAACGATTTTTTTTTCATTGAAAATTATGTGATTTTTTTATAAAATATATTTAATAATTTCTATATTGAATGGTACAGGTTGTATATTGATAAAAATATGAGTGATAAGAGTTCAAATAAGAAAAGTTATGGTCGACACAATGACGACACATCTAGAAAAAAAAAGTAGGTTCTCTGTAAATTCTATAAAAAAATAATATGGTTGAACTATATGTAAGTTTAACTAATATGTATTGGTTAGTGTGTATCATGTAGGGCCACAAAATGAGGAAGATCGATAACATTATTTCTGATCTAAGTGTTGAAGAGCATAAAAGCTAGATGGAAAAATTGTAGAGGGATGAATCAAGTGAATGAAAAAATACTATTCAATATAATTTCTTTTTTGAATTTTCATTAATAATATACTTAGGAATATTAGATTACATGTTTCAAACAATCTATTAATTCACATATGTTTAATGTTCTACAGGAACCAACAACGAGAGAACAACATGTCATCATAACAAAACAAAATTAATTAATATAGAAGATGTAAATGATGATGAATTGGTCCTTAGTTCATCTGGAGTGGTGTTGGAGATTAATCAAAGGGGGAATTTTTTTTACAGAACTATGAGGGATATAGTGGAATGAATTTATAGACATACTTTCCACTTACAACATAGAAATCAATCCAATGATTCCAAGAACTAGGTTATATTTAAACTATAGGAAACATTTCCAAAGCAATGGTCAATGAGACATGTTAGACTTCCAATAGAAAAAATAGACGAAAACAAAAAAGAATCATTCAAAAAGTAATATTCCTAAAAACACTTTTTTAGAGTATATATATATATATATATTACAAAGTATTCATTTATTAATATATCAATTTTGTGATATTTAGTTTTCATATATCAATATATAAATACTTTATTGTCATGTTATTTTTTCAAGAAAATTATGAAAATCCCGGAGGACCAACGAGATGATATCCTAAATATGCCAGTAGGAATGTCCAAAAAAGTGTACAAGAGATGGTCAAATAATTGGACATAGCTTCATCGCAGAAGGAGCTATCTCAACAACAATGTGCTTCAAATGTATGTAATCATTGGATTTTTCTATTAGGTACAAATAATTAATTATACATTAAATATTAATTTTCAAATATTCTCTTATAGAAAAGAAAAGAAAATGGAACTCGTTCTACACATAAAATTGGATGACAAGGAAGAAAATGGTTGATAGCAAAGTTTGTGAGTAATTGTTATTACCTTATAACAACTTAAGGTTTTTTTTGTGTATATTTTAAGCTGTTTTACAACAACCATAATTGAATGTCTTCAAACAAGTACTAACATAAAAAGAAGAGCCATCAGAAAAATTGATTGGCAATGGGTTAATTAAGGGTTGTGAGTATATGTTGGCATATCAAAAATTAATTGTCGAATTTGTAAGTATAATCTATGTTGTTTTACTTCCATCATTTTATAACTAATGAAACAAAAATGATACTTTATATTAAATCTATGATTTATTATGGGGTATAAAACTTGCAGGAAACAAAGTATGGAACTGAGCCAACATAAGAAATATTGAAACAAGGCATGGGATTTGATTTTGAACATATGTGTATGATTCATGAGTCACTTCTTGCTTTGGAGGTACGTTGCTTTTCAATTTACATTCATGTATATTATTTATTTCAATTCTCATTATTCTCACCAATGTAGATAGACTTATTACAATTTATTTTTATGTTTGTAGATGGAACTTCAAGAAGAACAAAACAATCGAGACAATCAACCAAAAATTCAACAAAATAACCCAAGGCATGGAAGTAATTGGAGCACTAACAACAATTCCAGTGAAGAATGATGACCAATATATTTGGATATCAATGCAAGATGCAATTGTATTTTTTTAAAATAATTGTCTGTGAAAATCATACATTTTTGTTTTATGTAATGGACATAGTGTCCCAATTGAAATACAAGGGATTACCGATAAGTGTCCCATTTTGTATGAAAAAGACCCTCTTATTCATATAATAAAATATGTTTTAATTTATTATAGTGTGCTATTCAATGTTGTTGTGAAATGCTACATCGTTGATTAAATATATGGATGACTAAATATTATAATGAAGAGATGAAAATTCTAATGATATAACAAATTAATCCAAACATCATATCCAAATTCACTATTCAAAATATACTATATATGTAAATGTTTTGATAAATAATGGAATTAAAAAATAACAATAATTCCACTATCACAGGGCGATGTTTCTTGGTGTATTTTAATTATTAATCTCATCGACATGCTAAATATAAAAACTCACTGATGCGTTTCATATGAAATTCACACCAGTTCTTTTATGTAATCAATTATCATTGGTTTCAATATTAATTTAATACCACAAAATTATATTAAAAATCTGGCCATCAATGCATTAATTTTATACAAACCACTGATGCGTATGTTTTATTGATACGCACTTGCGCTATTGTGTTATTGATAAACATTGGGGCTTGTTTTTTACGTAAATGCATCAATGTTTTCGATTTGTAATGCACCGGGGCATTTTTCCCTGTAACGCATGGATGCATATTATTTTATACAACATCGGTGCCTTCTTATTAATAATGCATCGGTGCGTTCTATGAAGAAATCTCGGTGCTTAATTATTTTTAACTCTCCCGGTGTGTTTTTTTGTTAAAGCCCCGATGCTTATAAGAAAAATGCCCCAGTGCTTAAATATTTTATTGTCCTGGTGCTTTCATATTTTACTGCCTTGGTTCTTTCATATTTTACTTCCCTAGTGCTTGACGTTACATGAACCACACTCGTGTTGTATGTGTATGTACGCATTGATGATTGTTTCTTATACAAAGACACCAATTTGTAAACATCTTCTAACACCTCCGGCCGCCCAGATGTTTTTAGTTATAATCAACTTCCATTATAGTATTCACAAAAACATCCGCTATCGATAAAAAATGTTGTAGCGGATGTTTTTTTGTCAATTTTTGCAATTTTGTAACATTAGAAACATGCACTATAACCTTTGCTAAAAGGTATTTTCCTTGTAGTGATTATACTCTCAATTTCAACATCAAGCTTTGGTACAAGTACATGAAAATCATCTACATCAATGACTTTTCCAAATATTTCAACGGCTACTCATGAGTTAAAATTCCTTCTTTCATACCTCTCCACGATGGTAACCACAGGTTGGGGAATTTCAATAGGTGGATTCTTCTTCTCCATCACTATATTCATAGCCTTGTAGGAAAGTTTTTGGACTAGACCTACAAAACAATATGGATCCAAAGTGAGACATCTTGAAATTTACCCTCTTGGAGGATCAAACTTGATAGAATGTTCTACAAAAGATAGAAATTAATAAATTGTTAGAAAATTATGGATTAAATATTATTTTTAATAAAAACAAATAATGATAAAACTAACTATATATTCAATAGCCTCATTTACAAAAAAAATGTCCAACAATTCCTAAAACAAAGAACTAATTTACAAAAGCATATTCATCTATGATAGGAAGAAGCTCACCAAAGGAAACCTGTGAAACCTTAGAGCTTTCTCTCAATAATAAAAGATTGTCAAGCATACTATCCTAGAAAAGAGAGCAAGACATATCTTCTGTCATGATCTCTTTGTCCTAGGGTTGATATTTTATTCCATGTGCTACAAACATTGAGAAGTGAATCCCTTCAAAAGGTACAAGATTGTTTTTTACTATTTCTAAAAAATTCTCAAGTTTCCCCGATCCGTTGCACTTGGAAGAACTGGATTTTTGGCACTTCCTAGCATTAGAAAAAGGAGATTCCATGTTAGCCAACGAAAATGTAGGATCCTTATAAAGAAGATGGTTAATTGTTCAATTGTTCTAGTCAACATGGGAAAGCTAAACATGAAGATACTTTATAGTTGATTTCTAATGTATTCTTTGTATAGATTGTACAAAACTAACTTGTGTTGAGCCACTGAAAACACTCCTCTTGCTTCGCCATGTGGTTGTGTGCTTCCTATGAAAATTGGGATTTTGATTGGGGTGGAACCTCATGCTTTCTTCCCATTGGTTTTTGAGCTTGCTGCTAAGATAAATGAGAATATATCTAAAGAAAATTTAAGTTTGGATTATGGGAGACAATGAAGACAACAAATATCAGGAGAAGACATATGTGAATGCCAATTTAGTGCCACTTGAAGAAACAATTGATACTACTACTTCCCTATTTACATATGAAATATTTTGGAAAAAGAAGATGATTAAAATAAAGCTACTAAGATAGATATTTAATCCTTTTAGACTATAAGCATGAATCAATACCAATGTAATTCTACATTGGACAAACCTTGTCAATATATTCAAAAGTTTCTTCCCCAATCAATAGTGTTTTTCCAAGATGAAGCTGTTGATGAGAGGAAATGAATGTTCATATGTCAAATTTTTGACCTATTGGTTGGATAAACCAATAGGAGGTGAGAATGACCACCCTGATTTTATAGCCTAAGTTTTAACATAATCTTTTCTTTCATGATAAGCCAGACAAGATAACATAAAATAAAAGAGTGTGTGTATGTGAAATTATTCTAAACATATAACAATGTGATGTCATACATATGTGTACCAATAACATAGAAAACACATGAAGGATATCCTCTTGCCACTTTAAATGTTTATGTGAATTATTTTATTAACAACAAGATCTGAAACTAAGGAAGGCACTAACACATAACATTAAGTAAAAACACAAATTGAAATTTGTATAATAAAAGTATA